>JADRCD010214473.1:41609-57032 GCA_019843815.1 Montemys delectorum | reverse complement strand
TTTATTTATTTATTTATTTATTTATTTATTTATTTAACAGATCTTGCCTCCAGTTTATTTGTAAAAACAGCATAGGACACTGGTCATCTGCAAACTGTGTAAGTAAGTGTGACACAGCAGTCCATCCATCTTCACACTGGCAGGAGCCTTTTCTATGGGGCCTTCACAGGGGCCTGGGCACCTTTGGGGGCCTCGGCTGGAGCTGAAGCCTGGGCCTTAGCTGGAGCTTTGGCCCCTGCCTTTGTTTGAACCTTGGGCTTTGGTTGGCAGAGCCTTTGACCCTTAGCCATGTAGCTTCGAATCTTCTTCCCAAGCTTGGGGTGAGCGATGAATGCCAGACGGCTGAGTTTGCGGCTGGGACCCTTTGGCATCTTGGGCTTGACGGCCTGAGACTTCACCAGGGCCTTGATGGCCTCTGCGCGTGCACTCACTGCCTTAGCGTTGTTGGCCTGCATTTTCTTCAGGCCTTTCTTGTGCTTCTTGGCAAAGCGCATGTTCCTCAGGAACTTGGGGTCAACCCCCTTTAGAGATTCGTATCTTTGTGACCGGGGTTTCTTGATGCCATTTCTGTGCCATTTGTGGGACTGGTTGTGTGTGGTGTGGTTCTTGGACTTGGCCATGTCTGCACGGTAACCCGCGGCTCCCGCATCACCTGGGACCGGAAGAGAAAGAGAAAAAGCCAGGCTTATCTTTTTAATTTCAGTCTCAGAGAACACCAAGATAGGTTCTAGACCAGTGGTTCTCAACCCTCCTGAGGCCAGGGACCTTTCAAACAGTTCATCATGCTGGGTTGATGAATTATTTTGTTGCTATTTCATAACTGTAACTTTGTTACTGTTATGAATCATAATGTAAATATCTCTGCTTTCCAATGGTCTTGTGATTCCTGTGAAAGGGTTGTCGACCCCTCCCAAGGGTCATGACCCATAGGTTGAGAACCTCTGCTCTAGAGTGACACGTTAGTGATAGCACGTCTATAGCAGAGGTAAGGAAATGCTCCACAGATGGAGAAGGAAGGCAGAGATGCCAGTCTTTCAGCCCATTTTTAGTAATCTTGTAGACCCAAGGGGAAGTCAATGCAAAACAAAAATAAAGAGATTTTATACGGGTTACTCTAGCATTCAGCCTAGCCAGCTGTTGTCTTAGCCAACCTACAAAATCATGTCAAGTAAGTCTTTAAAAATCTACCCTGGTGGTACAGGTCTATAATTCCAGTACTGGGGAGCCAAAGGCAGGAGATCAAGAGTTCAAAGCCAGCCTAAGCTACATAGCAAGTTTGAGACCTCATGCCACCCTTTTACAAACAAATAACAATGATAAGACCACCCTGTACCAGCTCCAGGTGTTGATATTTGATGAGGTGATTTTTGGCCTTGACTAAGGAGAAATACTAAGCAAAAACTAAACAGAAAATCAATAACTTAGCTTTGAATGAGTTTCAAAACTGTCTATACAAAAGTCCTACCTCAGGCATAGTTTGTGTCCCTCTTCTACTCTTGCTTTTATACTTTGGAAAAAAATGGTTGGTGACAGTGTTTTGTACTGTTGTCTCATGGTGATAATGTTTCATGTTGTGGCATGTTGTGTGTGACTTCTAAGTATTTTTAACACCTATGAATTGCTAAATGGCAAATACCTAAAATGTTTCCTCTCCTACACCTTTGAATTAAAGATCAAACCCTTCCTCAGACGGGAGTGAGAGCCTGCACATTCTAGAAGAATCTATTGGTTGTGCAAGGCCTTAGTTGTTCAAGGTTCCAGGGAGGTGCCCTGGATATGAGTTCTCTAGTCAGTACCCAATAAAGGTTAGACCTGGCTATCTTCTTTCTTCTATATAATGAGGAGTTCTTACCTTGCTGGGGGATAGCATGAGATCAAGGGTTTGTATTGGTCCTGTTACTCTCTAAGTGAGAAATATAGTTATTAGGGAACAACTTGAAAGGTTTCGTCCCATAAGGGAATAACCATCTTAAGTGATCTATAATTTTTTTCAAACACATACTTTTAGGCTGTGTAATTCTTCTTGAAGGGCCTTTCATTTTATTTACATGAACATTCTGCCAACTCAAACAAGCTATATGTCCAAGCTGTGCACTTACTTTGATAGAATTATCAATGAAGAAAAATGGTAGCATATACAGTGACTACTCCTTCAGTAAACATTATCAACTACTATGTTAAAAGCCAATAGTCCAATTGTTGCTACAGGAGACAGCCTCCTAATGTGTAAGTGTTTGGCAACAATAGACATATATAACAGGACCTTCATTACTTGGCACAGGCTACAGAAATAAGCAATGTATCTTTTTTTTGGATTGCCATCTGGAGCAATGTCAGCAGGTGGTTACTGAGAAACTTGCAAATCTGAGCATGTCATTGGGTTCTCTATTATCAACATGCATGTATAGCACTGTTGCTGGCACTTTCATGATGCCCATATTGTTCCATAAAGTGGGTGAGTTTGAGATGAAAGTCAATTGCGCCAGGATACAAATTCTCCTGGCTGTGTCCAAGAGGTTTCTTGGCTTCTTCTGTCTTCAGCTGAAAAGTACCCTAGGGAAGTCTGGAGCCACCAACGCTGGCTGTGCTGAGATCTCTGCCTCACTGTGTTCTAGAGAAAGCCCTTCAGTTCTGACTTGCTGAAAGTCCTCTCAGTTAGGTGTATACTTTTATATTCTAATCCTTTTTCTGGTTATGCGTGGGGGTGATTTTCTGCGTATGCAGGTGCGTGTTTGTGGGTTGAATCAGCCTCAGGTGTCTCCTTCTGGAGCCCTCTGCCTCGTTTTGTCTGTTTGTTTGATTTGGTTTGATCTTGGTGATGGTAGTGGTGGTGAAGGTGGTGTTCTCTTACTGGCCTGGGGCTTTCCAGGTAGCCCAGTGAGCCCTTGGGCTCTGCTTCCCAGCTCTGGGATTACAAGCATATTTCATTATGCTGCTTTGTGGTTTTCTTGTTGTTTGTTTTAAATATGGTTTCTAAGCATGTTCTGCCATGCCTGTTTATTTATTTATTTTACACATGGGTTCTAGTGATGGGACTCAGTTCTTCAGGTTTGCAAGGCAATCACTTTAGCACTTGAGACATCTCTCCAGCCCTCAATCTTCATTCTTTTGAACAACTTATATGTAGTAAAGTGACTTCATTCACTGTTTTAAGCTTAGCATGCTTTTTTTTTTTTTTTTTTCAACTCTGGTGTTTCCTTCTGTCTTGTTGCATTTATCTTTAGAGACACCTGGACTTCTGGTAGGCATTTGTGTCCTGGCAGAAGATGGTGAAGCGGCTTCTCTTCCCAGTGGGCAGTGGTGCATTTGCTGAGTTGGTTTTCATTCTCCTCATTCTCTTCTTTTTCATCGCTTTTTGATCATGTATATTCACTTCTTTTTATGAACTGTATTTTTGGCCACCTACTCTGTTCCTTTTGACATAACACCCCATTCCAGTGCCTTGTGCCTATTTTAGGTTATACTAGTCATTGTTATTCAGTAAAGCCAGTGTTCCAGGAATGAGAATTCTTTTCTATAGTACTTAGGAGCTGAGCTTCTTGTCCTAATTTTGTTAATGGAATCCCACCCACATTCACTTGACTTTAACCACAACTGTAGACTTAAGGAGCATTTTAAAAATGTACCCATGCCATTTTAGACTGTGTTGTTTGCATATTTAAAGAGCCACTCTTTCTGTCCATTTGTTTCAAAACTTCTCAAAAGGACAGTTGATAATACATATTGTTTCTGTGCCATGAAACTGGGTTTTAGAGATTTGATTCTGTTCTTAAGCAATCTGCTATTAAACATCAACAAACACATTTTCATTTAGTTAAGAGTTAGATGGCTTGTTTAGAATGATCCTTTTCAGGCATTGAAGGGTTAAATTATATATCTTCCCAGATGTCACCCTAATTCTAACAATTATTATGAGTTTAAAAATCTCGATCCCTTCTTTGTCCTCCGATCTGCTCCCATATGTGCATTCACTGCCACCCTGCATATCTGTGTTACGACAACTTAGGATTTCTACAATCTACTCTATCCACAGAGCACGGTAAATGATGGACTGATTTCTCTATTGACCAAAATTTAGTTGTTTCCAAATAAGACATTTTCAGCCAGATGTATGTGCAGTGCTGGAGTTCTGCGAATTGGCATTTAATCTCTGGTTAGCTGAAATTTAGTCAGAAATGTTGAGGCCTCTGCATCTCAAAACTGGGATTTCTCTGTGGGACACAATCCCCTTCAATCAACTTAATATCCCATCCTGGTCTCTAAGGGACAATAATTGAGTTTGGGCTAGTTTTAAATAGCGATAAGGACAGGGAACCCAGATGGGCGTTTCATTGATTAACACTCACCCTGTCCCAAGGCCCTGATGTCACACATTTGATTAGGATATTCTGAAGAGAGTGACAGAGTTTTGGTACTTTATTCCCCTGACTAACATTCTTTCACATATTGGGTTTATCCCCCGTAGGTAGCTACTTCATCATGCAGAAGGCCCTAATCCACTGATGGGACTCTCTGCTCTCACTTTGATGCTGTCTCTGTTTACAAGAGGAATGCAGCCAGTGTAAAACAAAGTGCCCAGGACACATACAACTGAATAGGCTTTCAGATGGCAGTGATCCGCCTGATGGCCTGGAGTGTGCAAGCGTGCGCACACATGCACACAATCACAGAAGCACACACAGGACACATACAACTGAATAGGCTTTCAGATGGCAGTGATTCGCCTGGCAGCCTGGAGTGTGCAAGCATGCGCACATGCACACGCACACACACAATCGCAGAAGCACACACGGACACAAATCCACAGACGCACACGCACACACAGACACCAGCAAAACAAGGCTGCTTTGAAATGAAGTTCTGAGTCCTTGGTCCTGAAGAAGCAGACATTCGGATTTCATCAAGAAGGGCCTGAGTTGCTGATCTCCTTGTTTGGCACTTTATCTTTCCTTGACCTTTGACCTTCCTTTCAGTCCCTCTTCAAGGCACAGTGCACGTAAGCCCTTCTGGGGTTCTTTCAGAAGCAGGATTGCTGCCATCCCCTCGGGTGAGTTCAAACAGCTGCTGGGACCAGTGACAAGGTTGGGTACAGATTTGGTATCCTGGCTGGGAAAGAGATTATGGGTCAGTCCCCAGTGCTGGCGGACAATAGATTCAAGCGCTTCAGGATTTTTTGGATATCCGAAAAAGATTTCATGAAATTTGTAAAGATCTAACAGTGTCTTGCAGATTTCATGTGGTCTAAACAGCTTATACTGTGCAGAATCCTCAGCCACAACTGAATGGTGTTTGCGCAGCTCAGCAGTTTCTCCATGGCGGGGCTCCTCTGGAAGAGTTTAATTCCGCCACGCTGGTGCTTTCTCCTAAATCAGGTGATCACTTATATTTAGATGTATATCTTTCAAGGGCATCCTGACTTTACCGTGGAGACTCGTGCTCACCCCAGTAGGCACAGTTGGTCATGCTCACCCCAGTAAGCACAGGTGACCAGGAGTGCTTTTCAACCTTCCAGAGCCTGGAAACTTATACGAATTTACAGTTGAATACTATAAAAAAATTTCTACATAGTACTATAAAAATATACTACAAGACGCACACGACACACATGATAATGGTATTTTGGCAAGTTATAAGGTTTATACTGTAGACGGTCTGATACGTATGTATGTATGTATGTATGTATGTGTGATAACATTTTCCCATAGAAAGAAAACTACACATCTCTTTCCTTCACTGTCTAAGAGCAAGTCTTTAGGACTTATCTAGACTTGAAAGTATTAAAAAACAATAATATTCTTGTTTCTTATTGCACTAGCAAAGAAAGATATGATTACAGGTCAAATTTGTCATCTTCTGAAATTCTAAATACCTGCAAAATCTTCAGATCAAAGGCCGAGAACCTGGCATGGTCCTCACACACTGTCTTTGGCATTTTCCTTCTTCATCGACTTTTCTTTCTAGACCTTTGAACCTAAATTTGCAGGGAAAGCATATAGTGACTTCTGTGTGTTATACACAGTAAGAACTCAAAGTCAGGACTGACTCATTCTAAAACACACAGTATTTGCCAGACCCAGTGTGTGTCCAGCCCCGGAGACCATTGGAGTGGCAAGAATCAGAGCCAGTAGCCACCACTCAGCAAGAGGCCAGAGCTGCGCTCCACAGTGCTGCTTACTAAGGGAGAATGGCACTGCTTAACTCTCTGGAGACAGTGGCATGTTTTGGAGGCATACAATAATGGTTCATGCTCCTCTTTCCAGAATTAACCAGAGTGCTGCTAACTCATTAGAATTAATTCACAAAATGCTATTGAAATCACAGCATTGCGGAACAATACATCATTCTAGCGACTACTGCATCAGCCTGTCCTGGGTTTCATACCCCTGTCCAGGCAGGGCACAGGTCACACAGAAGAATGACAAAAGTAGGACAGACTTCATGGCTCCCAGTGTTTCATTCCTGGAGGCCTTTTTGTTGTTGTTGTTGTTGTTGTTGTTGTAGATTAAAAGCCGGGGCCAGAGCCAAAATGAACTGCGTAAGTACAGCCAACTTTTCCAGAGAACAAGGGGAAAAGGTGGTGATGGCTCCTAACCTGTGCGATCACCTGAAGGCAAGTGTGTTTTCACGCACAGCCTTTTCTCTTAAGCGTTAGCGCATATCTAATGATCCAGTCCTCACACTAACAATTGTGGCATGCAGAAGCATTAGGATAGCTGCCTCTCCCTGACATTTGCACATGGCTTCCATTGTTATGATTGCTTCTATGATAGTCATATGGCTTTTACCTGTGCCCACAAAAGCAGGAGACATCAATTAGTGAATTAAATTCAGCCCTAATGTCTTCCATCCCTGAGGGCTCCTGGGAACATGGATGTAGCAAAGCTGCAATTCTTAAATAATATTTTATTTTTTAAAAAATTCCTTTCATGCATTCAAATAACCATTCATGCAAGTGTTTTTATGCTTGTTATGTCTTGGAAAATGAAGCAGTTGGTTTGAATTACTAATTTAAAGTGTTTTTGTTCGTTTGAGTTTTTTGATAAGGTAATAATTTGCTTATCTTGCCCTGGTGGATTTGATCCCTCGAATTTTCTGACAGTCAAAGTTTTGCTCAAGTTTTCCTGCCTCTGCCATTAACAGATGGCATGCAGATCTTAGCACAAGTTGAGGCTCTCAGGCCACAGGCAAGGGGCGAGGGCTGCTCCCCTGTGGACACCCTCAGAAGGGCCTAAGCTTGAGCAGCACCAATGAAAAGGTCTGGGGCTGGTGTTAATTACACAGAAACCACACAGAAAGTACTGGCTGTTACTGAGTTGAGAGGTTGGGCAGCTCTTCTTCCCCAGATAAAAGGTTTGCTGTGAGAACACTTTGCAGGGGACAATGCAGTGTGGATTAGCATAATCTCTGCCGTGTCCTCAGAAAGCCATCAGGAGCCGCTTGCCACTCCTCTCATCCCTTCCCTCTAATGTCTGGATTTAAGGAAGGGCATTGTGAAGAGTCAGCTTTGTCCCCAGAGCCTGACAGTTGTGTTTTCCCGCCTTCATGTGATCATCCCTGTTGCTGGGCTCCTGCTCTCTGGGTAGGCAGACAATGGAAGGAAAAATGAAGTGTCAGGTCACTGACAAAACCCCGCTCTGGGCTACTTTCTTCTTCATCCAGACTCGGGGTCTTTCGTTCGTTCATTCATTCATTCATTCATTCATTCTTTCTTTCTTTCATTCACAAGGCGTCTTCTAGGTTGTACTCCCTGTTTGAATACAGGAAATTCCTTTAATATTATCCTGAGGAAAATGTAGAGCAAGAGACACTGATCTTTGGAGATTTTAGGTGGCTTTAAATAAATAAAAAAAAAGGCAAATAAATAACATTCAAATTGTGCTGTCTCTTCTATACTTTAATCAGACACTGGAGTATTATTCATATATTTTATATCAAAATGTGAACTGCTGCTAACGCAGCTATTCGGAGGTCTACGCTTAAAGCCTTTGGTGCTGAGTTTTTTTTTTTTTTTTCCATGAAAAGAATTTAGCCACTTGCACAATGCAGCTTAATGCGGTCCTCTTGGGGGTTGGCCCCGTGGCTAATGTGTGGGTTTGTTGGCCACTTTGATCCTTGATGCCCTGCTGTAAGTCTTGCTAGGACTGGCTAAGCTTGTGCTGTTACCCCGGGGATAACTTGAGGGTTCTGAAAGTCATGAAGCACGGCCCCCAAGATCAAAATATAAAAATAAGTCCGGGGTCAGGGAACTCAACAGGGTCCCGGAAGCACATCACTTTTACAGCTGGGGATGGTCTCTTATGTATTTAGAATTTGCCATTAGGATTCTAAGAAGAAGTGCAATATGGGATTGCTGCAGGGCAGGCTCTTTGAATCTTATTCCTGATTTCTTTTTAAAAACCAGCTACAACAACCCGGCTTCTGGCTGCTGACAGGAGACAAGGCAAGTACAAGAAGCGCATTAAGAAGCAGCTGTGTTTGTCAGTGGCCAGAGAAGGTCTGGGGTGGCTGAGCTTGGAGTTTCGGAAAAGTCTCCAGTCTCCTTATTATACTTGATGGATTTTGGAGAGTCACTGGTGCTTTCTAAAGGCCTAGAGAAACTGCTAGTGTGGATGGAGATCTTCAACTCCAACATCCACAGTTTGCTGATCTTCCCGAAGTTCCACCCTGGCCAACTGGGGCCAGATCTGCTTCTGCATCGTGACAGGGTGCTTGTACCCAGGTCACACAAAACTTGGCACTTTGCCCTGTCAGATAAGTGGAAAGCTTTGTCTTTCTGGCATGAGTGGCTTAAGTGCACCTGGTTTTCTTTCACAAGTAGCTCATTCTACATCACTCTATAATCTGAAGAAAGCTTAAGCATCAGAGGCGGCCTGAACCAGTTAGGCTCCCATGCATGTGAGACATAACAGTGAAACAGAAATGTCAAGACAATCCTGCAGTATATCCTAGGTCATTTAAGAGATTTTTACATAGAAGTTATATTGCGATTTTTCTGTTCACCTGGAAGTTATAGTGTGATGCCATGCTATTCATTGGAGCCAAAGGTCAAGCTAAGTCTCTCTGTCATGACATTTAGTGTGGCGTGTGACAGAGGTTAATGGGTACTTCATGTGGAACCTGACCCATTCAACCAGTTCGGGACATACTCTGGCAGCTTGGTGGCTGACCTGTGACATTGTCCTGCCATCCACAGTGGACTTGGCAGTAGTTCCATAGTTCTGTAAGAGGGGGTTAAACCTTTTCTCTTGACGGTCAGATTTACGTATGGAAACTTAACAGTAAGGTGTCATTGTGTTCCTTCTGGAACTATTACAATGAACATTTCAGGAAATACCCATGAATACTGATTACAGACTGGATTGTCTGAACTAGGACCCAGGGCAGGCATTTCAAGAATCTTCAAGACACAGTTCTGATCCTCAAGGAGATTCCTAGCAGGATGTACCCATCAGAAACCACGACAAAATCAAGAAACTCAGGGACTGGGTGAAGTGCTTGCTTAGCACCCACAAACACTTAGGTTCAGTTCCAAGCCATGCACACACCAGGCATGGTATCACATACCTGTAATCTTATCACTCAAGAAAAGAAGGACTGGAGGCTTGTGGGCTGTAGCCGCCCAGTGGCCACATGTACAAATGGGTTTTCTGGAATGGGCTCAAGGTCCTGAAACATAATTTTGGGGTACTGGAACAGCGGGAAGGGTTTGTAAAAATTAGACTACACGTGGTGTGTTTCAGTCTGCCATCTTTCATTCAATTCTATTTGTTACAAGCAAAACCAGGTAGACTTGGTAAGGCAAAACTCCTCCCCCAAGTTCGTCAGCAACTTGGCCCAATCACCAACTTCTCCTTCAGTCTCTGGAGGCGGGACTTCTGGCATAACTGGAACTTGGAGAGAGGCGTGGTTATCTGTGGCAAGACGGGGTCTGAAGAATCAGCCTTCAGCTGAAGGAGGGTCACAGTGGGCATTCCTAGTTATATAGAAAGTTTGAGGCTAGCCTGGGATACACAAGAAACAAAACAGAACAAACACAACAACAATAACAAAACTCAAACAGACTGAGGAACTCTAGCTCCCCCAGTGAGTACTGTTTGAGGACCTACTATGTATGCTGCACTCTACTGAGTGTTTTGATAGTGTTGGTGGCTCACTGAGTATGGTAATATGTTTGGAAAGATAAGACAGATATGATGAGCTCTTCTATGTAGTAACATAAGACAATAAAACACAGATACCAAGTGCCTAGGGTGCATGGTGAGAGCCGTGATTTTAAGGATGAGTTGGGTGGTCTAAGTCTGAAAACCCCTTGAACCCTGAAAGCCTATCGTTCTATCTTTCTATGATACGTAGCTTTACCTAATATTCATTGTTTTGATAAATATTATTATATTACTAATGTTGGTTCTTATTAATCTTATCAGGCTTGTAGGTTAGAAGGTGACTAAATAGCATGCAAGCAGGAATGATAGAGATCTTTTATTTGTGTACCTCAGCTCATAGTGGGCTTATTGCTGCCTCTTTCCACACAGACAGTGGCTTTGAATCAACAAGCATATGCATTTTGAATGAACATATCTGTTGCATCTTTTTCTTTCCAGCCTAGCCAAATGCCTCACCCACGTCAGTGTAAACATCTTTTGGAATCTTGTGTCCTCCTTGGTGAAACATTTGTCTTGGGTTAGGAAAGGGCTTACAGTCCTCTTGCCCCATCTTGGTTGCCACAGATAGTTAAAGGTATGTGTGTAAAGCTCATCCTGATGTTTACTCTCTGTTCCATTCTTAAGTTCTTTTGAGTTTAATGTCTCCGACTTCAACTCCAAGAGTCCAGTTTCCTAGCCCCATCTATAAAGTTCTTTCAAAAATTCTTTGCTATAGTTAACTGGGTGTCTCTGCAGGATAGTGTCTTGTGCTTTCTGCAGCTGGAAGGGCTTTTTTTATTATTTAAATGAAGTTTGTCATTTCTTTCTATTTGTATGTGGGTCCTGGGGATCAAACTCAGGTTGCTTACTGGCTTTCTCAGTAAGTACAAGTACAATATGTACTTGCTGGTCTAATGAACAGTGTTTTAAATGATAGGATAAACAGAGTCTTCCAGAGCATCTATGGAAGTGTCAAGCTAATGGCAGATGTTTCTGTATTGTTGTAAACTTGGTTCAACCCAGAGAACGCAGATTGACAATAGATCATTGCAATAACATGAGGTTTATTGATCCACGTACGTGGGGTTGCCCACCCTCACGGGGGGGGGGAGGGGTCAACCTGGAACACAGAAAGCACACATCTTTTATATTTTACAGAGGGCATATTTCTGCAACAAGGCTAGCTGGCTTACTCTGATTGGTGGAACACAGGACAAAGGATCTCATCAGGCATTGGTTGGCTTGCTCAGGGGGCTGTTCTTGGCTTAGTCAGCCAACTTCCCTATCCAGCTTTGCACCTGGCATTGAAAAATTCCTGGGAAGGGGCTGAGTAACTAGGTGGAAGGGGGGATTGTCAACAGCAAGGTCAGGGTGACAATTTGTGGTCTTTTTCGAAATTCACCACAGGAGGGGTTGGGGGTGTTCTTCTGAGAACTGCTAATCTTGTTTTCGTGGACCTTAACATCATTGCAATCACCAGTTTTTTTTGTTTTGGCCTTACTTAGCTTAGAATGGCCTGCTCATTCTGTCTCAACATTCTGACTATCAGAACTTTGTTTTTACAACATGTCCTTGGCTATCTCTAGAACACAACTTCTCAGTGTCTGAAGCTGCTGCTTGCTACTGTAAAACTTTGTTTCCACACTGCTTGCTGCTTACAAGAGCTGGAATATGGCTCTTATTTTACTGTGAAACTTTATTTCTTCATCTCCAGAACTCTGTTTTTCATTTTATTACTTCAGTATTAGTCCGAAGCCTTTCTTGCTTGAAACAGAGCATTAGCAGTCTTGCTAGTATTGTAACGTCTCCCAAAATGCCCCATGG
Organism: Montemys delectorum; assembly: GCA_019843815.1. Lineage (NCBI taxonomy): Eukaryota > Metazoa > Chordata > Mammalia > Rodentia > Muridae > Montemys > Montemys delectorum. Next base: position 45,066 of record JADRCD010214473.1, on the reverse strand, counting down.
ACCAGTGGAAATGAGAAGGTGTTGGGTTGTACAATGTATCGATGGCACATAATCCTCTAGCATTGTGTTGGAATGCTTTACTATAACTGTTTGTTATTTATTCTCTTCCCCCTTCAGTAGACTTGCTATGACCAAGCTAAGACAGCAGCAGTCAGAGCGTGGGCTAAGGGTGTGCCCTGCCTCAGGCTCTGCCTGCTTTTGTGGGACTCAGCATAGCTCTAGTGTTGGCCTTGAAACAAGAATTGTCCCTCCATCATGATCTGCTACTTCAGATCTGGCTTGTGTTAAATGTGATAATTTTGGCATTTGCGCTGGAATGGAGGTGGGTGAGCAGGCTCCTCAAAGTGGGATGGTATCCTTAGTGACTACAGAGAGTCTGGTTTTGATAAAAGGCCCTAGGAAATATTCTAACATCTATTAAAATATTTCCAGAGTGACACAGCAGGATGAGTAACATTCAGAAAAGAGATTCGAATGTGGAGACAAACGCCTGGCTTAGCTATGACAGAGGAGTTGGGGCAGAGCTAAAGACACTGCTGATGTGAAGGTTATGGTCTCTTCTGGTTTTTGGGTGTCTTTTTGCTTGTTTGTTTGTTTGTTTGTTTGTTGTTTTCTAGACATGGTTTCTTTGTGTAGCACTGGTTGTCCTGGAATTCGATCTGTAGACCAGGTTGGCCTTGAACTCACAGAGATCCCACTGCCTCTGCTTACTATGTGCAGGGATTAAAGGCTTGCACCAGCAGACATCAGGGGAGAAGATAGAATGAGCCTGATATGGAGATGGGCCAGGCAGTATCTTCTCTCAAAACATAAGAACTGTGGAGGTTCCCTGGGATTGCACCCGACTATCACCGCTTCATAATTGGAGACTGCAAAATTAAATCAACCACTTTCTCTGCCCTAGATTACTCACAGTGGAATGGTAGGGGTCATTTGGGTATGGTTTACTAGGTGTCTCTGTGGGTACATGCTACACAGCACTGGATGTCTCTATTCTGAAATTTAGGCTGAGTGACATCAAGGAAAGCAGTGTGTCTGGGGCCCATGGAGTTGCAGCTCACTGTAAAATCAAGGTATGCTGTGCCTGCAGTGATGGACCATTGTGGAGATGAAATGGGCACTGTATTAGGAAGTACCGAAATGCCATATAATTATAATGTTGTTTATATTTGGGAGACTGATGGACATGACACAAAGTACTTGCTTTTTTCACAACCTGGGTAATTAAGCATTTAATCCGGTTGGGGGCTGTTCTCAGTACAGCAGGAGCTAGGAGAAGCTGGTGTGGGTCGCTGTGGCCACAGGAATGTTTGCTTTATTCCTGTTGCTATGTGCAGTTCGTCTCCCGTCTTCCTGCGCATCTTCGTACTCGTGAACAAAGCGGCCCTAGTTCGTTCTGGCTGCCTCTGTTACCTGGCAGTAGTTAAGCTTCCGTTAGGCTGGTACCCATTGAAAGCTGACATACCCATTTCTTTTACGTATTTGTACAGACATAGAAGTGAGTGTATTTGGGTTGTGTTTTGGCAGGGCTTGAAGTCATGTTCAAAGATTTAAAAAAAAAATTCTGAATGACTGAGGACATGGGGTAGAATTCTAACCTTCAGTTTGTGTGTGAAATCAAAAACATGCAAAGTTTACGGGAGCTAAGCTCCATCTGATCATTCCCACATAAAAGTCTGAAAGGAAGGCCCAGAAACCGGAGTCTTGTCAGTTTGAATGTTAGTTAAATAAATACATAAGATAAACGGTTCACAGAAGGTTACCGCTGAATTCCCAATCAGTGTGCATACATGACTACGCACCACCATCGCCTGGCAGTTGGAGCCTGTTGGATTTCTTATTTATCCTGCTTATGACGCAAGGGGTTTTTTGTTTCTGTGAGTGCATGTATATGTACATGTGCACGTCATTTTGTGCACGTGTGTGTGTGTGTATGTACATGCATGTGCACTCATGTGAATGTCTGTGGGTACATGTGTGAGCACGTGTGTATAGAGGCCAAAAGTTGATGCTGATGTCTTTCTTACCTTCTACCTTCTGTATTAAGGCACGGTCTCTCACTTGACCCCAGAGGTTTCCCGTTTGGCTAGCTTAGCTGCCCACTTCCCTCCAGGGATCTTTGCCTCCTAAGTACTGGGATTACAAGAAGGATGCTATGTTCCCACCCAGCACTTACATGAGTTATGGGGATCCAATTCCAGTCTTCCTGCTTGCTTGGCAAATGTTTAACATGCTGAATCATCTTCCTGGCCTCAATGTTACTTTTTATGCTGCAGCTTTGTTATGTCCACACTGTTTTGCCTCTGAACTATTAGGTCCACCAGCTTAAACTCCCTTTGTTCCCCATGGAACATTGCTTAAGGAGGAGGGAGCACCATGAGTGTTCAGCCCTGCTTGGTCCCCTTGGCAACTCCCCCCCACCCACCCAGTGAGTTTTCCTTCTTGAAGGCCGGACCTCAGTGGACTTCTTATTTTTCATCTTATGAGATAAAAGAGATTGTAAAGCCTAAAAGAGGGTTCTTAGTCAGCGTGGAATAAAAAGCTGGATATTGGGGTGTTGTTGATGGTGGGAGTTTTCAGAATTACCCAAGACAGTTCTTGCTACATAAGAACACTCTTCACAATAAAAACAGGAGTTGAGGCTCTAACAGTGCCTTTTAGCTCATTGATTTTTAGAAGGTTGTTCATCTGCTGATGGCTGTGAAGTTGGGCAGTGTATGTGGGGAAAGCAAGGGCTTTCAAGTCAGACTGGCCTGGACTTGAATCTTGTCTCTATCACCTGCTTTCTGCTCTGCTCTCTGAGTCAGTCATTTCCTTCATGGGGAGGAGAAAACCGCCTAAGCTTCCATTCCTGGTCTCTTCACGGTCTCTCCCTAACCAGCCTCACCTCTCCCTCCCAGGCTATTGGATTTCTCACCCTCCTCTGAGCTCTTGCATTTGCTCTGTCTAGGAAGTTTGTTATCCCTAGGAACTCCATTCCCTGAGGAAGAGCTCATTTTGAAGAGGGCATGAACTCTGCTGCCTCAGCCTTTTTCAGTTTACCCCCTTCCCTATCCATCTCTGCCTCTTAACGCTGCCCACTGCCTGCTCTCATTCAGCACGGGGCCAGTCACTCCTTTTCTTTGCTGAGAGCATTCTGCTCACGGACATACCACACTGGTTTATCTGTGCCTCACCCCAAGCTTTCCACATTGTAAGCAATGTGGCTGTGGGTGCTCGTATAAAGACCTCTGTGCAGCCAATCATTTTGGTTTCTCCTTGGTAGGTACCTCTCTAAGAGTTGGTGATTGTTGAGGACTATGGAAGATTTCTGTTTAACCTGAAGCCAAGTGCCAAGTGTTTTCCCAGAATGGCTACAACAGTCTACATGGGGGCTGGTATCTTAACACCTTGGTTAATGTTTAATACTTCATAATCATTTTGTTTTTCTTTTCTTCTCTTCTCCCCTCCCCTCCCC
>JADRCD010214473.1:18826-35805 GCA_019843815.1 Montemys delectorum | reverse complement strand
TAGCAGACAGAACCAGTTAGTTAGCATTAGCAGACAGAACCAGTTAGCATTGGCCACAGTTGACTGTTGTGCTGGAGAGTTTGAGGACTTTTCCCTTTCACCAAACTGCATCCTTGCGACTACTGGACACCTTTCCATTCTTCCTAGGCTGGGGTAACCGCCGTTTCTCTCTTCTTCCTTGAGATCACCTTATCCACTCGTGAGTGAGTGCATGCCTGCTGTCCTTAGAGACAGCCCAGTGGCGTTGTTGGGCTAGGGACAGCTGTTTCACGAGGAGGCTACTCCACCCATCAAAACTTTCCAGTGTTAAGGTGGGTGTGGTGAAGTGTACCTGTAATCGTCTCAGCACTTGGAGAGTAAGGCAGGAGAATGAGGAGTTCAAGGCCAGCCCGAGGTACAAAAGAGGTTGTCCCAAACGCAGAATTACCATGTGATTCAGTTTGGTGGGTTTAGCATGAAGCATGGTGAAGTTTATCGGTGGTTAAGGTGCGAAAGCTTGTGGAAGCAGGGCTGGGTTCATCCTTTGCATAAAAGTATTGTCAAGAGAAGACCTCTTCAAAACTCAGATTGGCCCCAGGGTAAGCTGGCGGCGCCCGGTCCTTGCCACGCAGACTTCCGCCTTGCCGGGAGACCAGCGGCCGGTTGTTGGTCTCCTCGGAGGTGAGGTTGTGATACTCGACGCAGAGCCTCAACACAGGAACCATGTTGGAAGGCACCGCCACGGGCGAGCCCAGCAATCCTGGAGGACCGCGACCCCTTCTCTCTGGGGGCCGGGGACTGATCGGCCGGCGCCCGCATCCCCGCTTACGCCGGGTCGCCTTCCCTCCATCCGCTCCTGGGACCTCACCCTTGGTGGTGTCAAGAAGAAAACCTTCACCCCAAATATCATCAGTCGGAAGATCAAAGAAGAGCCAAAAGAAGAAGTAACTATGAAGAAGGAAAAGCGTGAATGGGACAGAGACCGCCAGCGTGAGGACCACGGATGGGGACGTGGCCACCCAGAAGTGATCCAGTCCCATTCTATCTTTGAGCAAGGTCCGACAGAAATGATGAAAAAGAAAGAGAACTGGGATAAGACAGTGGATATGTCAGACATGGAACCTTCTCATATCCTCAACATCAAAATAGAGAAGAGAGAGACAGATGAAGAAACCAAGCAGGTCCTGCGCATGCTGGAGAAGGATGATTTCATCGATGACCCAGGGCTAAAGAACAACACACGGAACATGCCCGTGCAGCCGCCACTGGCTCATTCAGGGTGGCTTTTTAAGGAGGAGAGTGAAGAGCCAGATGCTAAGCCTTTTTCAGCTGGCCCCAAGGAGGAAGACATGGAGGTGGACGTGCCTGCTGTAAAAGTGAAAGAGGAGCCACGGGATGAGGAAGAGGAGGCCAAGGTGAAAGCCCCTCCAAGAGCAGCCAGGGAGACCCCTGGTATCCCAAAGGATGTGTCTGTTGCAGAGCTGCTCAGGGAGTTGAGCCTCATGGAGGATGAGGAGCTGCTGTTCCTTCAGCTGCCTGGTACCCTTCCCGGGCAGCCGCCCACTCAGGACATCAAGCCTATCAAGACAGAGGTGCAGGGCGAGGATGGACAGATGGTAGTCATAAAGCAGGAAAAAGACCGGGAAGCCAGGCCAGCAGAGAATGCTTGTACCTTGGCTGACCTGACAGAGGGTCAAGTGGGCAAGCTGCTCATCCGCAAATCTGGGAAGGTACAACTCCTCCTGGGCAAGGTGACTCTGGATGTGACCATGGGAACAACCTGTTCTTTCCTGCAGGAACTGGTGTCTATGGGCCTTGGAGACAGCCAGACAGGGGAGATGACAGTCCTGGGACATGTGAAGCACAAACTTGTGTGTTCTCCTGATTTTGAATCTCTCTTGGATCACAAACACCGGTGAAATGGACAGACGGAGGAGGATGGTGACCGTGCTCACGACCGCACATGTTCTCAAATACATGCAGCCCAGAAGGGGCCTCTTTAGTCTACCCGTTGCAGCCTTTGGCGGCTGTAGTCCCATCTCCCCGGCCCCCTCCAACTAGGGCTGTGCTGCCCCTCATCCCAGCAGCTATGAATGGGACTTCACACAGCATGAGTATGGAAGGCACATACATTCTCACCTCTGGGAACGTGACCCTGCTATTTATTTTTTTATTTATGTTTTAATCCTCAGCTGACTGTGTTCTCCCAGAGTAGGATGGAGCTCTTTTTGGGGAGCTACAGGGATAGGAAGGGAAGGGGCTCAAGCGGGTAGCAAAGAACAGGGATGGGATGGAATTTGAGACTTAAAACTCAGTCCCAGCTCACTGGTTTCTAGTTCTGTGTCCTTGAACAAACTACCTAAGCTTTCTGAGCCTCATATTCCTCCCGACAAACATGAGGATAATACCTACCTCACAGGGTTGGTGTGAGCATCAAATAGAATGTTGTTGATGAGAACTCCTTGCACAAGACTGGATATACATTATATAAGGGCGTGTGTGTGTGTGTGTGTGTGTGTGTGTGTGTGTATGTATACACATACATATATATGTTTATATACATGTACATACCCATAGGCGCTCAATAAATATTAGTTTTTCTTTAAAAAAAAAAACCCAAAAAACTCAGATTGAAAGACAGTGCTAAGGACCAGTAATTGAAAGCATTTGGTCATGCTCGAAAAAATTAGTCAGTGGGGGACGCACATCTCCAACACTCCAATACAATCTGAGCCCAGTTAAACCCAGTTTTCTGTATTTTAAACTGCTATGCTTTTGATATGAGAGTTATGAACACACCTTTCGCTGGTGTGATTTTGATTTATGGCAAAATATGGTTTGTAAAACTTTTTCAGATTTTTATATTAACGAAAATCCTGTTATTATTTTCCTACTAGGATAACTTAAAGCAGAGAAGGAAGTGGTCATTCTTTGAAAGGATCCTTGTCACTAGATGATGTCATGAAGACGAGTTCAGCCTGCACTGAGAAGGGTAGACCAGAATTAACACAGCTGCACCGAGCTTCGTGGGAAGACTCTCTCTCGTATTGCTTCTGTCATACTTACAGTTCCTGGGATACTGCCTGACCTATAGCTGATTGCATGGTTTATAACAAACAGTAAACCCAGACATGAGCCCATGCAAACACAGAACAAAGAATGGCGACAGGAGATCGTGGTTAGAGGTAACAACTGAGGCGTTTGAGCACAGGTGTGTCTTTGCCTCTCACAAACATGTTGGTATGACAACTACACTGGATATCCCAGTGCAACCCATCTGCTTGCTCCCCACATAGTTTCCTAAGGATGAGACATTAGTTTTTCCTAATAACGTGGCAGCCATATTCAGCGGGGCTCACGTAGCTCTCTTCTGCTCAGTCAACCCTTTGCATAGAAAAGCATTGCAGCCATTCTTCTGCTGCCCACATGCGGACACATTGAACTGAAAAACATGAAGGAAAACCAAGTGCCTTCCAAGGCTTGGTTGCTGGGATTTGAAATTGTCCTTTCTTCCATAGAGTCTGCAGATACTCAAACTGTCCTAGGGGTGGCTGTGTTTTCTAAGCTCCCACTCCGAGTGTCCTAAAGACAATGAGTGGTCTTGGAGCAGTGTGAAAGGATAGAAGATCCCATAGAATGGATGTAATGTGTTGAGTAGTGTGATCCTGGTTGAGGGAAGGGGATAGGTGGATGTGTTTTCAGGCTGGAGTATTGACAAAGGCTTCTGCTGATGCCACAGGTTGGGAAGGAGGAGGGGAGAGAAAGAAAGGGGAGGGGTAGAGAGAAGAAGAGAAGGGGAGGAGGAGGAGAGGGAAGAGGAAGAAGAAGGAAGAGAAGAAGGAGGAGATGTGTATGAGCTGTAGTTGATCTCTGTCTGTGGTTCTGTCCTTATGGGGTTTTGTCCTATTATTCTGTCTGCTTGGAACTCTCTTGTATCTCATCTACTGATGACTTTTAAATATATACCACCTATTTTGAGAAAAATACCCAAGTTGTGGTTGTGTATAGGACAGCTATATCAAATGAGGTGGAACCATGGCCTGGTTATTGTTTTCATCTGGAAATTAAACAAGTCAAAAGGAGATGTGATTGGGTGTCAAGTTGACAGTGGTAGACTGGTAATGGGTAATATTGGTATCAACTTGACTGATATACAGTTAACTAAGAGGCAAGTTTCTAGCTACTCCAGAAATGGATTCTCTTGATCAGTTCATTTGATGTGAGAAGAACCATTCTGAAGGCAGACAGTACTGTTCCCTGGTTAGGGGCTCTGTACTGTGAGAGTAGACAGGGCTGAGTGCTAAGCATGGCTGCTTTCCTTTCTCTCTGCTGACTATGGATGTGATGTGACTGGATGTTAAATTCTTCCTGCTCTGACTTCCCTGCCGTAACAGACTGGAACCTGGGACTGCAACCTGAGTGATCCGTTTTCTCATGTGTTGCCTTTTATCAAGTTTATTATTATTTTTTAATCACAACAACAGAAACAAAACTACAATTAAGGTTTTTATTTTCCAAGTTTTACTCCAAGAAGTGTGTATGCTTTAATTACTTGACTCCTTTCACAGTGTTTAAAAGTTAATTTCATATTTGAATAATTATCTATGCAATATCCCCAAACTACCTTATTTCGATATCTAGGTCACGTTTTTTCTGAGGCTGCCAAATATTTAACTATTTGACCAGCTCACACCCCATGAAGGCAAGAGCTGCTCTCGGTTTGTTCTAGAGTATGAGTGTGCTGAGGCCAGAGCTCTTGCAATTGATAATTGTATAGTGTTTGCAGCACAGTGAGGGATTCATAAAAAACATTCAATAAACACTTCACAAATTACCGACTCACCTGTTTAATTATATGAGTGTCTTATCAAGGTACAGCAAGGATAACGCATGCGTATAAGCATAGTTTACGTCCAGATGTCACACCTTGTGAAGATGGTCACCTTGATTTCTAACTTCTCAAGTATCTTAGGATAACTGCTGCAATATCCAAAATTGCAACATATCACAGGCAATGTAAATATAACAAAGTAAAGAATACCCCCTTCCTAAAGCCATATGGCTTTTTGTCAGAGACAAGCCACATCCTCAGGTGGAGCTGCATGGCAGAGTAAACCTTGCTGCGTGTGACAGATCTCTAGAGAGAAAGCCTAGAGTGGGATGGCTTTTTAGCAATGAATTTTGCAAGCTTTACTCTAAGAAGTGCTTATAATTTAATTTACTTGACTCCTTTCACAATGTTAAAAAGTTAATTTCATATTTGAATTGGTATGATAAGTTCATATTAAAAAAAAGGCAGGAGTTTATGATAGTCCTCCCAAACTAAGCTTAGCTTTGAGCATAACTGTAGAAGGATCTTACAAGTGAGGGGCTATATGAACATGGGAGGTCAAGTGTTATTCTCAGAGGAACAGAATCACCATGGTGAGAACTGAAAAGTGGGGTGGTCCTACTGGGTGTAACCTGTGTGGGCAGGGTGGACCTAGCATAAGAAAATACATGCGTGCAATCTTGCATGCCTCACAGCCCATGGACAACCACCTGGCCAACTATGAGGTATTTTTAAAGGAAGCAGCGCTGGAGAGCCTCACAGACAGGATATTCAACTCACTAACTTGGCTTCAAGTTAATGGACACTGACTTATGGACATTGTGACATGGGTTTTTTCAATTATAATAATAATCTCAGACACGTTACCTCTTTCTAGGAACCAAACGTGCTTTTGTTAGAACAAATTTGGATAGCAAACACAACCACCCTTGATCTGTGGGCATGTTCACGAAGTAGCCACAAAAACCAACTTCAGCAAACTGATTTTCTGAAAGGGTTAGTATTACAAACATCTCTTCCTCAGTATCTCCAAATCTCATTAACTATTTCCCCTATTGTATCCAGGGGTCCACCCTCAGTTCTTTTTTAAAAATTATTTTATTGTGTATACTGTAATTGTCTTTAGACACACCAGAAGATGGCATTGGATCCCATTACAGATGGTTGTGAGCCACCGTATGATTGCTGGGAATTGAACTCAGGACCTCTGGAAGAGCAGTCAGTGCTCTTAAACACTGAGCCATCTCTCTAGCCCCCAGTTTTTGAAGTTCTTGTTAGTTCTTTGAGGCACTTAAGGCAGAAATGTGCCTGTGTTCCTCTGTGTTTTTCATACTATGTATGTGCTCAATAACCAGGCCTTCTGATGGATTTACTACAGAGCCTGACCTCCTCTTCTGCCCTTTCCCAGAGCTCCCAGCTACTGGCAGATACTTTTGCTGTCTCCTGCTTTCAACTGAGCATTCAGGGGGGAATATAGCTACAACTGTCAATCATATGGGGCTCTGTTTTATGTACAGTGTTTTAATACTTGAAATAAATATCTGTTTTACCTTTAAGACATATGTCAAATTTTTAAATACAGAACAACCCAGTAAACTCAAAATCATCAATGGTAGCAGTGTGCTTGCTATTACTATTTTACTAGGTCCCAAAGGATCTAGTCCCTTACCCCACAGTAAGAAATTTTCCAAATCTCACATCTCAAATAATAGGTGTAACTCAACAGAAGTACGGGCTACTATACGTCTAGTCTGCCGTGCATTTGAGTCCAGATTCAGATAGATGGGATGAGCTGGAAGAAGCAGGAATTTTCCTTTCAGTATTTACCTGTGCTTGTGGTCACTGGCCTTGAGAGAATGGAGACTGCACTGGCAGTGATGTTTGTGCAGAGGGTTTGCCTCTCCCGATCCCTTCAAGACAAGATTCTTCATTTTCTCATAGTTAATCAGAAAAAGTGAGCTTGGTGTTCCTAAGGTATAGCATCTTGCTACATCAAACCCTCCAAAGGAAGATATTGAAGAATGCTTAAAATTAGGCTGGTTGCCGTAGCAACCACAGATTGTCTTCTGCTTCTGTAGATGGTCTTCATAACTGCAGCTTGGGCAGGTGAGCAGAAAAAAGGGAAGGTAACTGGTTTCTAAACTTAACCAAGACTTGGCTTTGAATAATGGCACCAGCAACACGTAGCAATAAAGACATCACAATAAATCATTCTAATTTCTGAATTCATAGATAGGACATTTCTTTATAGAATTCCTTTATATAATTTTGTATTGGTATTCAGTGCAAAGACGAAAGTGACCAGGAATACTTGCTTCCTGGGTACCAGGTGAAATAGGCATTAGGCGGGGGGTGGATGTGAGTTTGACAAAAATAACAAAAAAATGATGCCTATAATTAGAATTCTTTACTTACACCTGCTAGCAATCTGCTTATGTCCCTTTGAACAAAGAACAATGGAAAGTGGGTGACCCACAAGCAATGGTGATTTTGATCAACATACTCAAACCTGGCAAGCATTTAATATGAGGAAACCCAGCTAGTAAGCAATAAGGAAGACATTTTTACATCCGTCTTTTTATTGAAAACATTTTCTCATTCAATATATATTCTGATCACAGCCTCTCATCTACCTCCTCTCAGATCCTCCATGCCTCAAATTCTCACTAAAATACTTACAAACCAAATGCATAAACACATAAAAAAGCCAAGTAGGCTTCATCCCGGAGATTCCAGGATGGTTCATCATACGTAAATCGATACAGTAATCCACCATATAAACAGAGTGAAAGACAAAAACCACATGATTATCTCACCAGGTGTAGATAAGGCCTTTGACGAAAATCCAACACCCCCTTTAAAATAAAAGTCCTGAATAGTCTAAGGATACAAAGAACATATCACAACATAATCAAGACAGCAAGCAACCCCACAGCCAACAGCAATCTAAACTTACAAAGAGCTCTCTACATGTCCCAGAATGCCACAAGGCCAGAGCTCTGAAGTGGCATGGAGTAGTTTGTGTAGGAATGCAGAGTTGAGGGAAAGTGCTCCAGGGATACTTGAGTTCATGTCTAAAAGCAAAGTAAAAACAAGGAGTCTAAACAGGAAGGGTGTGAAATGGAGTCTAGGAAGAAAGCAAAGTATAGAAGGCATTCAAGAGAATGCCAGCACTGGCTGACAGGAGCCTGATATAGCTGTCTCCTGAGAGGCTCTGCCAGTGTCCAACTAATACAGAAGTGGAGGCTCACAGCCATCCACTGGACTGAGCACAGGGTCCCCAATGAAGGAGCTAGAGAAAGGACCCAAGGAGCTGAAGGGTTTGTAGCCCCATAGGACAAACAACAATATGATCTAACTAGTACCCTCAGAGCTCCCAGGGACTAAACCACCAACCAAGGAGTACACATGGTGGGACTCATGGCTCCAGCTGCATATGTAGCAGAGGATGGCCTTGCCGGTCATCAATGGGAGGAGAGGCCCTTGGTCCTGTGAAGGTTCTATGCTCCAGTGTAGGGGAATACCAGGGCCAGGAAGCAGGGGAGAGTGGGTTGGTGAGCAGGGGGAGGGAACAGGTTTTTTTTTTTTTTTTCAAAGGGGAAACCAGGAAAGGAGAGAACATTTGAAATGTAAATAAAGAACATATCTAATTTAAAAAAAAAAAAAAAGAGTGGGGAGAGCATCACAGGCTGGTGCCCACCAGAGGGCGTGGCAAGTGAGTTGTAACTGGGCTGAAGGCAGCAGAGAGAAGCTGGGGAAAGACCAAGTAAGATTCCAGCAAAGACTGTAGTGTTTCAAAACAATGGGCATGGCGCTCTGAAGAACTTCGGGCTGTGGATAAGTGGATATCTGTATTTTAAGATAGTATGCTTTACCACACTGTAGGGAAGGTGTAGCCATGGGGAAATGGATAGTTGAGTCGATCATAATGCTGTTGAGAGGTAGGCTTCAGGGACAGAAGTCAGAAACAATCAAAAGAGGAAGGACAAACATGGGAGCGTGAGGTAAACTGGGGAAGATGGTGCTTCAAGGCCACCCACTAGAGTCTACACTTGTCTGCGTGAAGGGTAGCAGTGATGGTCCTGGGACTGGAAACTGAAAGAGAGCTTTGGAAGAGAGGGTTTCAGTTGTCTTAGATTGAGAGAGATGTCTGTGTATCAAATGTGAACTGAAGATAACTGATCTCTACTCCAAGCAAAGATGATACATATTTAAGATTCATAAGCTATAATTGAAACTATGGGATCCAAAAATAATGAGCAAAGTAGATAAGAGAGGTATTCATCATGGACCCGTGGAGAACCCCAGCATGTCAGGACAGACTCGTGGAGAACCCTAGCATGTCAGGGCAGACCTGTGGAGAACCCCAGCATGTCAGCACGGACCCGTGGAGAATCCCAGCATATCTTGGGGTTCAAATGGGGATAGCCTTGAGGAAGTAAGAGAAGGGTTAGGGAGATGGTGGTCTAGGAGGGGTGGCTGACGCCTCTGAGTCTTTGAAAGGAGATGGAGTATGTAGCACCCCAGCATGCATGTGAGTGGTCACTGCTGCTGTTAATGCCAGAGTGACATGGCACTGAGGCTGCCTGTCTGTCCATCTTCCTATATACATTCAGTCTGTAATCCAACAGAGCAATGACCAGCATTTATCTGAAGAAAAATTTCTGTAAGTCTGTTATTTATTTTTAAAACAAACAATGACAATGTCATTGTAACTATAAAAATCTCCTGTTTATTAATATAGTTTATGAGAAATACATGTGACTGGGAGAGGAGATTAAAATTGAGCAGAGAAATAAAAATTTCATTATTTAAGAAAAAGCATAAGTTGGAACATTTCCATTATTCTTACAGTGAGTGAATGAACACAAGCAGTAGCTTACTTTATATAAAGATCTCCATTTCCCAGTGAGATATTTTAGAGTACAAACATGTATATTAGAACTAGTGTTATAAAAATTATATGTTAAAGCCATGTCCCAGAGACATGAGAGAGGCCCCTGGGAGATTTTGTGGTGTTCCCTTAGCCCGCTGTCCTGCTGAGTGACATCTGGATGTACGTGTGTATGTTGTCCACTTCTTTTGTCATATGAAACTTTTGTCTCCCTTACAGAAACATACATGGAGTGAGCATTGCTCCTGTCTACCCACCTCAGTATGTAATTTTTACAGCTGTTTCTCAGCTGTTAATATATTTCTATGGCATATGTGTAAATAGACATGAACAAACTGTCTAAAAGTTATTCAGCTAGCCAGTGAACCATGTAATCTGTTGGTTCAGAGACAGCAGATAATAGAGTGAGATATTTGCTCTGCCCATCCCAACACTCCACATAGCATCTAGACTCCAAAAGCCAATTTGTGTTCTGTTGGGGCATGTCTTATCTCACTATATTATCACATCCGGGAGAGGAAATTTGGATAATGACTGTCTGGTTTAGAAAAACAGACACTATTTAGTGAATCGAATATTGGCAAGGTGGGAATTTTGAACTGGAATTTGGTTCTGTCCTTGGTTAATTTCATACTCTGCAATTCATCACTACTTCCTGTCTTTTAACAACGTAAGTTAGAAATAACCTTGTTAATTAGCATCTATTTTTAGGTTGATGACATGATACAGCCAAGACAGAGTGAGAACATCCCAGAGCCACCGCACCCAAGCTACAAGCTCTGTTCTAAAGAGAAGGCAGGCAAAGGCAACGGAACGTGAAGGTAGCATGTCCGTGTGCTTGGAGCCCACAGTCAAAGGAAGGCAGCACCAGCTTGGAGATTTGGGTCTTACTCTTATATCAACAGCCAGGCTGCTTCCCTGAGCAGTTTCTGTTGGCTCCTTGTTACCCTACAATGAATTCGTTCCCTCAACACATCCATTCATGTTCGCATTTGTATCTTTGCCTCTAACTCCTTATTTGTTTATCACCTTCAGAAATGCTGATTTTTTCCTACTGTGTACACATGGACTTTCCCCTCTTCTCTGATTTTGGTAATGCTGCGTCCTCTTGCTTCCAAGTCTCATTCTTTCCTTCCTTCTTATCTATCTATCTATCTATCTATCTATCTATCTATCTATCTATCTATCTATCATCTCTACAGTCCAGTGCACATTCTTACTAAAGGGGCTTTTCCTGACCCTCCCTGGCTAAGTACTCTGTTTGCTTCTTGTAAGGCACCCAACACCATCTTTATTTTGATAATAGACATGTGTTTTACTTTCCTTCTAGTCTGAAACCTTCCATTTGTGGAATCCATAGGCAGGTTAGCCAAGTCTGAAGACAGAGATAAGGACAAATTCTGGAATAGCATGGAGGGATCCAAGTTCACACAGAAGGCCTTGAATTTCTCCACTCTTCTCCCAAGAACTTCCCCTAAGTTTAGTGCCCTTTTCTAAGTGAGGCTGCATATGTTGTATGTCCTTCTACTTTAGAAGGTAGCAATGCTTTTCCCATGTAGTAACACATAGATTTGTGGGCCTCATGGTTTGGCTGATAAAGTGTAACCGGGATGAGAACCATCAGACTGGGTGAGCTGGAGTGTAGGGAAGGCTGAGGGTAGTGGGGCAGAGGCCCCTGGTCACCTCTTTCCTCCTGTTACATCAACATGAGATAAGTTAGCACACATATGGGGCTTGGATGCAGAGACATTGCCTTCCCCACTAGGTTGGAAGCTTCTAGAAAGCACAAATATCTTACCTTCACTTTGTACATGTGTGGATGTATATGTGTGTCTGTGTTACATGTGTGTATGTTTGGGTCTCTATCACATGTGTGGATGTACGTGTGTGTCTGTATTGAGAGAAGGTCTATTACAGTTCTTGGCACATATGAACATTCCAAAATCAGTGGAGGGACTGGAAAGGTGGCCCAGTGGTTAAGAACACTGGCTGCTCTTACAGAGGACCTGAGTTCACTTCCCAACACCCATGTGGTGGTTCACAACTGTCTGTAACTCCAGTTCCAGGAGATCCAGTGCCCTCTTCTGGCTTCCATAGGAACCAGGCATGCACATGGTACATACTCATAGACATAAAGTTTTCTTTAAAAATCAGTTGATCTATGGTTTGTGCATTGACTTATTACTTGGTCGATCACTTATATTTTGTTCAACAGTTGTTTATAAGAGCCAGCCTTAGCAAGTAAAGATGGCTCAGTGGTAGACTGTAACTTTACAAATTTATAAGAAAGTTTTAGACATGCAATATGAAAAAAATCGCTTGGCTGGAGAGCAATGAAGAGAGCTCTTGCTTTGCTCTTCCGCATGGGTTGGATTTGGATTTTAGCCCTCACAATAACAGCCCATCGTGGACTCCATTAACTTCAGAGCTATGAGAAAAGTGCAGGAGCCTCTCCAGGGCTTCTTGGCTACATGCCTAGCTCCATGTTCAGAGAGAGGGCCTATTGCAGAGGAATGTAACAGGCAGTAATAGAACAGCATTCTGGCCTCTAGACACATGGTACACACATGCACATACTACATACCCACAACATACATACACATACACAAACACACAAGGGGATAAACTCTCACAGGGTGTGGTCCATGAAGCTGTAATTCCTACAAACATGTACAGGATCTTGAGGGCTCCTTCATGGGAGGGATGGCTGAGACTTTGATAGAAATGTGAAAAGATTAGACTTTTCACAGGACTTAGCAAGGAGATCATGGGAGCAGGCACATGAGGAGACCCAGACTAGGAATGAGCCTGACTTCATTCACGAGGCAGCAAAGACCATATATTTAAGAGTGCGAAAATGAATGATCTCTTATAATTTTCCAAACTGAGGATTAATAAACAACAAACTTTACCACTCTTGTTCCAACACTTACTTAAATAAAATAGATTACTCAGCAATTTCAAAAGGAAAGAAAAAGGCAAATATTCTTTTGCCAAGACCTGCTTGGAAACCTCATGAGTACCAAATTTACCATGGTGGGTTGTTGGCCTCCAGATTTTCCTGCTCTATAATCTATCTTTATTTTTTACTGTGTCATCACAGGGTGGGTCTTTTGAAGACTTTCCATGGATCAAGCCTCATATTAACCAATAGCTTTCTTCAATGTTTTGCAGAATTTGCTCAGTCAGCCTCTGGGCGCAGAGGTAGGGAGGGGCAGGTAGCTTTGTCTTGGTGGAATATGTAGGAAGCACAAGGGCAGAGAGGTTAAGTGAGTTGTACAGGATCACGTGAGGGTCAGCGACTGGCTATGAATAGGACTCAGCTTCCAGGCTGTCACTCTCCGAGTCTGTCCACTCCTTCCTCTCTCCAGGGCAGCAACTCTGAATGTCAGAGGGGAGGAGGTCATGTCTCAGCATTCTGATGGGAAAATTAAACAGAGAGATGACTGACAGGGGCAAGGGGTCATTTCCAGTTACTGTTGCTGGATAGCTTGCCTTTGGTTATTTATTTTTTATGGAAGGAGATATCTAAGATATCTACCTGGCAAGAGATATGGGGAGCGGGGCACTTGGATGATGGCGATGTTTCTTCAGAGAGCCATATCTGCTTCCCTTTGCTACCCAATTCCCCCAGCTGGTCCTATATCTCAGGAACTGTGTCATCTCCTCACCTCATCCTGGAACTGTGGCTGCTTTTACTTGATTCTTCCTACCACACTAGCAACCTTATGAGGTTTCCAGCTGAGCTGTGGCTCGGTTTCTCTTAATGCTTGGTTTATAGCCAATACCTGTGAGCTTTGTGGCTTCCTCTGCCCCATCTTGTTCCTTCCACCCTAACTCCCGAAGCCCACTAGCATCCATGCCACCAAAACCACCTTCTACATGTCATTCTTGGGATCCAGTTTCCCCTCTGAATTTCCCCATCGCAGTGAGATTTCCCAGGAAGTTGCACAAGTCTGAAAAAGCAGTTTCAAAAGACCAGCACCCCGAGCCGGGCTATTATCCTGGGGTTCTACCACTCTACAGTTGGATTTCTTGCATTTTTTTGTCCTGACCCTGCATTTTCTTCAAATCTTGACCCTACAGAGGAGTTCTAACGAAACAGTGGATTGCTTTCTGCCCCACTAGAGAGAGACAATTGGATATAAGGTCCATTAAATTCAGAGAACCGAAGACTTACCCTGTGTCTGTTTCTTGATAAATCTGCCTCTCCCATATACATTTTTAATGACAATGTGGTCTCAAACACAGTGTTATTCAATGCTAAATCAAAGCTGACTCACAGAGAAATGCTGTTTGATTCTATTTAGTCCACATTTCCATCCCACTTTAGGGTGTCTGCCTGTGCACATGGGGGTTGTATAATGCTCTCTGAAGCACAGAGCCCTCCGTGACCCCCAGAGCTCTCTGCTGATCACTGGTGTTTGTTGTAGGAGGAAGGCAAACAGGAGCATAGAAGTCTGATTGAACAGCAGCCGCTTCAAAAATGTCTCTGGGCTTTTGTTCCTGGGCTGCATAGCAGTAGGGGCTCCCGTCCTCAGAAAGCATACTTATGCAAGTGTTAAGAACTGGCTGGGATGAGAAGCTTAAGAGACCTTCATCATTAGCTGCTAGTGGTAGAGATTAGTGAGCCTACTGCAGGATTACAGAGGGAAGGGGTGCCAGTGTTGGCTAATTGTTCGTTAATGCTTGTAAAATAAGCCAGCTGGAGGAACACAGACCATTGTCCATCCTCTTAGATTGAAACTAAACTGGACGGCTCCTCAATGGAGTATTGATGCCAGAAGAGAAAATAAACATGTATGCTACTTCCCGAGACTCACTCTCCATTTAAAATATTTAATTAAAAACTGTTATCCTAATAAACAATGCTTAAGTCATCATTGCATCTTCTGCCTGGGGCTGACCTTGATCTCAAAGACACCTTTCTTCACAGGCATTGACTCTTTCAGATTTCCTCTGAAGCAGGAAGTACAACGGACTTCCTGTAGGGACCCCCAGATAGAAAAAAACTCCACATGCCTTGAAGTTGGTATTTTGAGATATATTAGGTATGTAGTTTACAAACTCCAAGGACTTTGGCCCTGTCTCTCTTTGCAGGCTATCAAACATGTCCTGTAAGGTGATGTATAGGGGATACATGACCAGGGATGAAGGCTGTCCCTGGGTACAAGCAGTGTGCTTAAAGTCACTGCTGTCCTAGTGAGGGGAGAGCTAACCACATCTGTGTATTTACCTCATCCTAGAAAAGATCATTGAACATCAGTGTCAAGGCCCGAGAAGATGCACTGATCTTCAACACAGAGCAGGCCAAGTTGAAGCATGCTTCCTCTAGCCCTCCAAGATTGGAGCTACTTGTCCAGGAAACAGTTGCATTTCTCCCATGTGCAAAGGCAAGGGACAAAAGTGCCCATGGTTCCTACCCTTCAATGTGGGACATGGTCCCTTTCCAGTTGCAAATGCAAGTTGAGGGGAGAGAGAGAAAGTTGTGGCACAGGGAGAGGTTTTCAGAGACTAGGAGGTTTAGGATGGTGGTTAAGGTGAGGCATCCCAAAGGGAGAGCGGTCAAGGGTGAGTGAGACTGGCCAGTATGCTTATGGAGATCACTGTAGGAAGAGGCTAGTTGAGCCTGAAGTTGGAGCTTGCATAAGGCCCCAGTGTGCAGAGGCATCTCAAGGCACACAAGTCACAGTGTAAAGGAGGGAATGTATCTGAATGTATCTTTATGTAGCTGAGAGAGTTCATATGGGAGCCATGTGGGAGGAGATGAGAGAGTTCAGCGTAGACATGTGCGTTGTGGAGATGGTAAACGACCAGGATTTGCACTGAGTCTGTGTTAGGGATTATCAGATGAGCTGTGCTCTCCCGTGGTAGGAGAGCAAGGCATGTTGTTGATGAGCTTAGGGTATCAGCTTAATGAGAAGGAGAAGTGCTCCTGCCTCCCTCTTCATCTTCTCCTGCTTCTTCTGTCTCTGTTTCTAGGCTGAAGTTAGACCAGGCTTATAGTCATTTCTCTAACACCCCATGCACTCTCATTGCATTCACAAGCTCCTTGGTCCTGTTGTATACATGTGTGTATGCACAGATGCATGTATATGTGTTCACTTGTGTACAGGTGTGTATACATGTGTACATACATGCATATGTGTGCACACACACATGTGTATGTATGCATAGATGCATGTTTGTATATCTGTGTT
Source organism: Montemys delectorum (assembly GCA_019843815.1). Taxonomy (NCBI): domain Eukaryota; kingdom Metazoa; phylum Chordata; class Mammalia; order Rodentia; family Muridae; genus Montemys; species Montemys delectorum. The sequence goes on along the minus strand of JADRCD010214473.1, from coordinate 19,901 downwards.
CCTTGTGCACAGGTGTATGTGTGTGCATGCATGCCCAGCAACTGGTCAAAGGCTGTTAGACTACTGTCCATTTTCTGCAAACATTTGAGGAGAGGACTAAGCTCCTCCTATGTATTACTCACCACTAGGAGAATAGCACTCTGCACACAGTAGGAGGCATTTTGATAACCCTGAAAGACCAATATGTAGTAAAGAAAAAAGCTAGACCCAATTAAAGATCAGATAGCAGTGGACAAAAAGTATGGGAGGGAGGTGGTGTTAGCCAGCAGTGCCAGCTGTCAGAGAGACATAACATCACCAGACACCATGGCCACGCTGTGGTGCTGGCTTTCAAAGCTCTACTTCCATTTTGCTTGGAGGGCAGATGCATTAAAGTGACCAATTCTGTTGAATTGTTTGTGTTACTCACTTTATAAAAATGCACTAATAGCTGAGACACTGTCAGACTCCTGACCATCCTTCAGTCCGCCAGTTAAATGGCTGTCAAGCAGAACTGAAGGTCACGGCCACAGGAAATGCCATTGCTTTCTGGCTGCTGTTTCATCTAAAGCTAGAACTAGAAGAACAGAGTCCCTCTGTTTATGTGCTTGGCTCCGAGCGTCACACAGATTCTAATCTATTTGCTTTCTTAACACACTGCTCAGGGAGGAGAGTTGGGCCTTGGTAATGATTCATTGCTTAAATTAATTGGGGAGTCATGAGGGAGATGACAAATGACTCATTCCTGTCAGGCTGTTTCAGGATCGACTGGATGCAACCCATCAAGGTTCTCTATCAAGCCTGAGTTAGGGGCTGTCCCACAGTACCAGGCAGCTGCCGACACCGTGGCTGCTCTGCCCTCAGTTGTGATTCCTGATCATTCCCGGCTCTCTCTTGCCTGGACTCTTTCTTGAGTCTAAGCAGATGCCTGGTGAGAAATAAAGCAAGGGACAAAAGGCCAGGACCAGTTCTCACCCTGGCTTCTTTAGGTTGCCATAAGGCTGGTGCGAGGGATATAAAGTATTGCAAGTAATAAAAGCATCTGAACCCGGTTTCCTGGCTACCGCTGTAGCTGGACATCCACGGTTTCCTGGCT
>JADRCD010214473.1:15000-18816 GCA_019843815.1 Montemys delectorum | reverse complement strand
CGGTTTCCTGGCTACCGCTGTAGCTGGACATCCACGGTTTCCTGGCTGCCGCTGTAGCTGGACATCCACGGTTTCCTGGCTGCCGCTGTAGCTGGACATCCACGGTTTCCTGGCTACCGCTGTAACTGGACATCCACGGTTTCCTGGCTACCGCTGTAGCTGGACATCCACGGGTGGCTGTGAAAACACTGTGGCACTCTCCAGAGCTACAGAGGCTTCTGTGCCACGTCTGCGTCTCTGTGGCTGTGACTGACTGCTGACAATGTAGAACAATTATAGAATAGTTTATATGCCATTTGGAAAGGCTCTCTTTTTGGCAGTGGGATTGTGATAAGAAAAGAAGAGACTCTTGAGTTTGAGCAAGAGAGGAACCGGAAAAAAGGAAGAGAGGAAGAGAAAAAAGAGACTGGGAGGAAAGAGGAGGGAAAAAACATAGGAGGGGGACAGAAAAGGAGAGAAGGGGAGGAGAGAGGAGAGAAGGAGAGGGGAAGAGAGAGAAGACAAAGGGAGGGGAGGAGGGAAGAAATGGGAGAGAGTCACTGAGAGTTGGCTCTAATCAATCAGGCTAATGTGGCTGTTGACTGGAGGGAGAGGCTTAGGGGTGATGGTCCTCAGGGCTTGGGAAGAGCCACCCAACAGGGATTGGAAGGAAGTTAACAGGCTTGACCTAGCTCTAGTGCCAGCGAGGGTCTGGTTGCATAAGAGCTGGACAGATTGAAGGTAGCGCTGTGTATTGTTAGAATCAGTCTTAGCAAGTTATACGGATGATCTTGACTCCCTACACCTCGCATCTGAAAAACAGTTTTTAAAAAAGCCTTTCCTCACCTCTTTGTAGCAGTGACGAGCAGAGTTCAGCTTGTGACCATCTAAATATATCAGATTCCCGATTGCATTGTCTGGCTCTTCTTCTCACGTCCTCATGGCACAGGTGAACCGGACTGTAATCTACCCTCCTGTGCATGGGAGGCCCCCAAAGCCAAGCCCAGAGGCCCTGGCAGAAAGGCAAGAGCTCTGTAGGTAAATCTGTGCATTCACCTGGCTTTTGCCAAAGAGTGTCTGCTAAACCCTTGTCTTCAGAGACACTGCCAAGTACAAAGTACTTCCAGGATACACGTGCAAACAATTAAGAAGAGACGCTAATGTCTGAAAGGCAGGGTTTCCGCATCTTAAAACAGATATGCTCATGAGCCCATTAAAGGGCAATAGGTAGGTTTAATGTGTGTTTTGTTGTTGTTGTTGTTGTTGTTGTTGTTGTTGTTGTTGTTCTGGGTATTTGTGATGGTTTAACGACGACTGTTTACCCCACTCTGCTTTGGAGAATAGTCTGAAGGGAAGCAGATATGCATTATTTACCACCTCACCCCACTTTCACCATGTGGCAATATGCCTTGAAGTCAAGAGAAGCACCAACAGAAAGAAGTGGTTGTCATTGCAAGTGTCTGTATAGTCAAGAGCAGTGCTTGCTCCAGACCAGGATTTTCTCCCCTCAGAAACTATCTATTGACAATGAAGAAGAGAAATATCTACTGATCTCAGTGGTAGGACTGCTTACTAAGTGGACTTGAACCCTTAAGAAAACACTTCTTCCTTCTTCCATTGACACCACCCTTGATGTTTTGGGCAGATCCAACGACTATGGTTGCTTAGGGACATTAGAGATACCTCTCTTCTAGTAACAATAGGGTAAGCCCAATAGAAATGAAGACTTTGTTTAATTCAAAGCCTCTATCCTCTATTTAGCTGAGAACTAGGTCCAATGATAGAGAGGCAGAAGGGAGCCTCAACTCTTTATTGCTCTTAATCAAAATCTTCTCTTTCCATTTTAGATATCTCAAGGTTCAAAGCAGAGAGGAGCGGGGAGAGAGAGAGAGAGGGAGAGGGAGAAAGTTCCATGGAGAAAGTGATGGTCAAACAACTTGTAAGAATGGGCGAAATTTCGACAAGCAAAAAGTATGCAAAGGTGTGAAAGGTGGGATGTGTGTATGTGTGTGTGTGTGTGTGTGTGTGTGTGCAGGTGTGTGTGTGCAGGTGTGTGTGTGCAGGTGTGTGTGTGCACATGTGTGTGTGGTGAGAACACATGCCTCCACCAAAGCTGCCTCTATTCCTCATAGAACCATGTTTTCTGTGATGTACTCTGCTTGAGAATCCTGGAACAATCAAAGGAATACTTTTAAATATATCCTTATGCTGATGGGAATATATTATCATATATAGTATATGTAATATAACAATATACAATATATGTGGGTTATATTATATATACTAATATAATTCTGAAGGATATTAAATATATGCAACATTTAGCCTTATATGGATATACAGTAAATTGGTATATGCATTGTTGATAAACAGAATTAAATTCCCTGTCGTGTCATACAAAATCTTGTGATGTCATACAAAATTTTGCCAATGATAGGTCATCAGTAAGAATGTTAATGGTAACTCGTTCTTGGTGTTACAAAACTGAAAACTTCTCTCTTCTATGGAAAAGGCTGTATCGCAGAAAACACTGGATGACATCAAAGATGATTTCAACAGAATATGGTCACTTGAAATAAAACCACAACATACGAGGAAATGTCAAATTCAGAACCCTCAGTGTGTATTTTAATGTTGAAAGCTAACTCCTCATTAGCATAGGCATATATCTGTGCGCATCCCTATGTTTGCTCCAGGATCCTCAGGTGTGTCACACAGAACATGGTTGTTTGAAGATAGAGGCAGTTTTGCTGGAGGCACATAAGTAGCAAGAGCTCTCTCACCACAAGGAATGTTTTGGGATGTCTTATGAATAATGAGTGAGCTGCTTGTTAAGAAAAGAGTCACTTGGGCTGAAGAGGGTCAGTCCGTGACGTTCTTGCCATGCAACACAAGGATCTGAATCTAGATCTCCAGCACTCAGGTGGTCATAACCTGAGTTATAAAAAGCCTAGTTCAATGATGTCTGGAAGGTCAAGGCTGGTGGCCATCAGGTGGGCATTGGATGGGCATCGGGTAGACATCAGATGGGCATCTAGGCATCAGGTGGGCATCAGGTAGGTGCCAGATGGGCATTGGATGGGCATTGGGTAGACATCAGATGGGCATCTAGGCATCAGGTGGGCATTAGGTAGGTACCAGATGGGTATCAGGTGGGCATCAGGTGGGCATTGGGTGGGCGTCAGGTAGACATCAGATGGGCATCTAGGCATCAGGTAGGTACCAGGAGGGTATCAGATGGGCATCAGGTGGGCATCAGATGGGTATCTGGGCATCAGGTAGGTGTCAGGTAGGCATCTTTGAGGCAATCATTACTTTTGTATGCCCAAAACCAAATCCAAAAGTCTGTTTCAGAAACAATATTTATGAAAAATAATGTGAGCTAAGCAACAGGAGCTCAATGCCTTTCCAGAAGAATCTATCTTACTTTCCCAGTGTGCATAGGGATGACTCTACTGGGTGACTAATAGAATGTAGGGTTTCTCACAATACTTTCTGAGACCACTGTCCATGGGCAATCAATAACCTTCCATTTCCACAATAGAGATTCACTGGCCAAATTAATTCATTTAGAAGCACTAAATTAACTTAATGTTTCTAAATTAAAGAAAAACAAAATTATTTACTTCCCAGAGTATTTTAAATCACTTCGTAAACTCTATGCGTTTGGCTGGGATGAGGCACTTCCAAACACATGGGACCATGGCATCCCATGCTCATATTCATGATCTTGTGCTCTGTGGAGCATGGTTTGGTAAAGATGAGGTCTTTCCCACACCTTGGATGGAGGACAATTTCTGATTCATCCAAATTTCTCTAGCTGGGAACTGAAAGGAC
>JADRCD010214473.1:0-10000 GCA_019843815.1 Montemys delectorum | reverse complement strand
CCGCGCTCCCACACACCGCAGCCTTCTAGGTCTGCATTTCTGGCTTCTCAGAAAGGGATTTATTGAGATACTTCATAAGAACTCATGGGATGGACAGAGAGCTGCGTAGCCCAGGCAAGTGGCCAACTGTGCTGAGGGGCTGTAATGAATGAAGTCTGTCCTTCACCCTTAGTCAGAGGCAGGCCCAGAGTTCCTTTCCCAGTCACTAGAGGTGACTCCACCCTTTTCTCACAGTACATAAGCAAAGATCACATTTCCACCCGCATCTTTCTCTTCCTGGTGCTTTGTGTTGCATTTGCTTGTATCACATTTTTGAAAGTCACACCGTTGTCCTGTGTATGGATGCAAAGGAGTATGGTGAGGATTGTCTTTAGATGTCCCATCCCTGAAACAAGAGAATCCATTAAAAAAAAAAAAACAGTGAGGAGCCTGGGAAGGCTTAGAAGGTGGGTGCCCTGGTTGCTCTTCCAGAGGACTGGGGCTTCATTCCCAGCTCCCACCTGGAGGCCACCACAGCCATCCATAACTCCAGTTCCAGGGGATGTGATGTCCTTCCCTGGTCTCCATGGGCACTACCTTCATGACTCACACAGACACAGTGGCAGGCAGCACACCTGAGCACACAGACACAGTGGCAGGCAACACACCTGAGCACACAGACACAGCGGCAGGCAGCACACCTGAGCACACAGACACAGCGGCAGGCAGCACGCCCAAGCACATAAAAGTCAATAAATTTAAAGATGTCATAGCCAACATTTTGGCTTTATCATCATCTTTCGAAGATCAAACATATAAATGATCTTAATTGTATAAGAGAAACTAGGCAAGTACAATTTCTGCTCTTAGATACTTCAACCCGAGATGTATAAATATCAATATAGGCAGGCACTCTAGGAGCCACCAAACATGTTGAGAACTATAGATTGTAGATAGATGATTTAACAAGGCCAGTATTAAACAGATTTTCAGACTTGGTTTAGAGACAAGGTTGGGAAAACTATGTTATCATTTGGGGTGTAATTCTGGAATAAAAACCTGTGCTAGCAGGGGAGCTCAGTAAACACGAGGTCACATGAAATAGTGGAGGCTACAACAGACGGCGCCCCGAGAATGGTGAGAGGCCAGAGGCTGGTAAGCAGGCCTCAGGCACTGAGTCCAGGAAGGGCAGTGGGAAAAGGAAACAGAACGCTTTAAAGCAAGCCTGGACTTTCCACATTTCCCAGGATCATAGTACCCATCCATCCTTCCTGAGAATTGAGCAAGCCACACTGAGGAGCAGGGGCGAGTGCTTCCGGAGTGAGGGGGGATGGCATTGCCACATATCAATCTTTGCACAGACTCCTGTAGATGCAGCTCTAAGGCTCCCTGTGTCCCTGTGATCCTTCCTTCTCTTTCACACACACACACACACACACACACACACGCTTACACACACATATGCACACACATACACACACGCTCACACACACACGCATGCACACACATACACATGCTCACACACACATGCACATGCACACACACATACACACGCTCACATGCACATACGCATGCACACACATACACATGCTCACACACACACATGCACATATACACACACATACACACACACTCACACGCACACACGCACGCACACACATGCACACACACATACACACGCTCACACACATGCACATGCACACACACACACATACACACGCTCACACATACACGCACGCACACACATACACACGCTCACACACACATGCACACACACACATACACACACGCTCACATGCACACACGCACGCACACACACACAGCACAGGCTTGCTTTGCCCTGGCCTATTCTCTAAGTAAACTGCAACAGTGTCTTTCTTAATCCGTGTCCCATTGAGGGCTGACATGCATTTCCCCTGGATGTGCTGAATGTATAAAATAGAGCCCTGAATTCTTTCTCAGTCTTCAGCATCTCCCGTTTCCCATATCTAGTCCTCCATAAGTTTTAGTTTTGTTCTTACTTTCTGATGGCTTCCTCTCTCCCTCCCTGTCTCCCTCCCTTCCTTCCCTCCTTCTGTCCCTCCCTCTGTCCATTCATCTCTCCCTCCCCCCCCCCCCCCCCCCCCCCCTGTCCCCCCCCCCTCCCTCCTTCTTCTTCTTTTGCTCTTCCTCCCTCCTTCCCTTTCTCTTTCCCTCTCCTCCTCCTTTCCTTTGCCCATTTTACCCTCTCTCACTCTGCCCTGCCCCTCTCTCTCCCTCCCTCTCCCCTCTCTCCCTCCCTCTTATTCTTGTTCTACTTTATAAGTCCTTGCTGAGTTTGAGACTAGAACTGTATGCTTTCCAGGCTTGCTCCCTAGTTCTTTAAAGCTGCCTGCTGCTGTCATCTGAGGTGGGATGACACCATCAGTCCATGCTGAAGTCACCAACGCCTCAGCTAACCATCTTTTGGCAGTGAAATCTTTCTAGGACATGGAACAGTACTGTGGTGCAGGCTCCTTGATTGCTTTGGAAAGTTACGCATCTGTATTAGTTGTACAAAAGAAGTGCCAGCATGACATTTTCGTACACGTATACACTGTTTGTGATCTGTTGTTTGATGCTGGACACTGGCCCTTAGCACTCCCTCCTCTCCCAGCCAGTTTCCTCCTACCTCATGTCTTATGGCCACAGTTCACGGTAGAGAAGCGTGTGGAGCTTGTCTTTCTGAGTCAGACAGCTTTTGGTCTTGCTGCACACCAGCATTTAAAAGGCGTCGACGAAGGCAAGCTGCCATTACCTAGAGTTTTTGATCAAAGTTAGATAACAATAAACAGAAAATGACATTTAAGAACCTACATTGGTTATAGTATTTACTTTGGACTCTACACAATACCATGTATATTTAAACAATTCTTTTCTGAGACAGGGTTTCTTTCTATAGTGTGGGGCTGGCCTGAAACTTGTTATGTAGTCCAGAAATCCTCCTGTCTCTGCCTCCTGAGTGCTGGAATTAAAGGCATGTGCCTCTGTGATCAGCAAGAGCATATTGTTTTGTTTTGTTTTGTTTTTTTTAAAAAGACTCACTCAAAATATTCTTCAGGGAGAGAGAATGAGATTTTAAAAGCTGAAAGAGGTCCTGGAGAGATGGCTCACCAGTCAGGGGCGCTTACTGTTCTTGTAAAGGACCGGAATTCAATTCCCAGCTCTTGGGACCCACATGACAGCTAATAACTATCTGTGGCTACAGATTCAGAGGGTTCAATACCTTTTAACCTTGGAGGGAAAAATACACTTGCACATAAAAATAAGTAAATCTTTTTTAGAAGTCAAAGGATTCTCTGTGTATTGAGTTCAAGATCACTTGTTGAGGCCAGGGATTATATATTAATTAGTTAAAACCAATTATTAATTTTATAAACTCCACACTATCTAGCTAGCTGTCATGAGATAGGTTTCCACCAAGAGGTGGTGGAATGGAACCTGATGTTTTCCAAACTAAACTTTCTCTGTGCCTTTTAAAAAGAAAGGCAGATGACTCCAGTTCTTGCTCCAAAGAGTGCTGATGGGCATGGAATCTCCGCAGACACCTTTGTACTGATGTGGAGGAGGCCTGATAAGCTTGTACCCCTTGAAGGAGGCATCTCGGGTCCTCACACTCTCTTATCATCTTCTCCGTGAACAGAGGAGTTCTGTACCAGGAAACTTTCCTGTTTTCTCTTTGTAACGTTTAATCTCCAGCTGGAATCACAGCTCCTCCCTGCCTTGTGTTTTACATGTTGCATAATGATTTCTAAAACTTAAAGTCAACATGCTTGGGATTCTGAAGGTTCTGTTAAAAAAATACATTTAGTAGAATGAAGGAAAAAGTGCTTGAAAAAGTAAGATTATCAATTACAAGTTGGCAGACCTCTATAGATTATTAATTCAACTGTATAAACTACAGCTAAATAACCTTTATCCAGCAGACTGGGTTAGGGCTGAAAGCAAGGAAAGAAATACTAAAAAACATACAGTGGGTAGCAGTTTATGTGTCAAGAAAAACTGAGAGAATTTTTGAAGCTCTGATGTCTAGCAGATAACACTTAAATCATTTTTCTCCAAACTTCAGTCATAAAACTTCAAAGAGTTATAGCCATAATACAAATTTTTAGACTAAGAAGTGGTGTTTGAAGTTATTTTATGGGATTTTGCTGTAAGGGCTCCAATTGATTTGTAGGAAGATAAAAGAAGGAAACTTATTTTCGAGGCTTTGTGGGAGAAGCAGCCTCACTTCCATTGGTCGCTCTGCTGACGCCTTCAGGGCAGGGTGCTGTAGACTCTGGTACTGTATGCCTATATGAACTGAGCCACTTGCCGCCGCCGCTGCCTGCTGTTTGTGTTATGGTTAAAATCTGTCATATGCTGGTGGTGATTTATTAAATGTTTAATGAAGGAAGACAAAAACTTCAATAACTACAAACAGAAAAAGTAGACCATCGCATTAAAATATAATAACACATATTACATTTCTATTTTTCTTCCCAGCTTTCCTTTTCTGAAAGTGGTGAGGCACACGGGAAACTCAGTACAAAAGGAGCACGGAGGCTTGTCTCAACAAAGGGCCTGCTCTCCCTTCATGCTTGGCTCCCTTTACCAAAGGGGGAGCATAACCTCTGTCCCCGAAAAACAGACGATAAGCTAGCCTCGCTTAGCAGTGGCCTCGCGGGACTCTCAGTAGTCCCTGTCCTCACCATCCGTGTGGAGGTGGATGACGGTTTTGAAGCGTTGTACCTACTGTGTGCTAGTCTGTTTCAATAATGCACTGATGGCCATCCCTCCATCCATAAGCATGAAGTAATGAGATGATAGCCACAGTTGTGTTCGAAGCACTGTTTTTAAAATGAAATCTGTTTGTCTCTCCTGAATCTAAGAGGCCACTTTCCTTTAGAAGTCAAGCAGGGGTTGTGTATTGCTCACCAAGCTTCTTCATGTCCCAGGCTAATGTCTGTCCTTTGTGAGGGGCAGGGAAGAAAGGTTGTATTGCATGATTATGTATAGTAGAAGACTCTGCTTGCTTGCTAATACGTTATTTCTCCCTCCTCAAATGCATCTGATGACTTTGTGGTGTCAATTTGCAGACTCCACAATTACCCATGCTTATTGATTGTTACCTGCTTTAGGCCCTATCATGAGGATTTGGACATTAAATGATGGTGGAATTTTGAAGGTACCGAAGTACTGATTTCGTTATAAGCATAAAATTCTATTACAACTCTACAGCTACCTCATTTGTATGAAAATTCTAAAAGGCCTTTCCATTATGTTCACAGACATAAATACACAGTCATTATGTAATCAGACTACTAGACACTCTCGAAAGATCTGACTGACATAAACTCATGGTCACAATTCAATAAGGCGAATCGATTTATTAGGAGATACATGGCTTACCACCGATCGATGGGCTCGGTTTTCACCTTTTAACTGTTACCTTACACATTTAGAAAATATAGACCACACAATGATTCTAAGTGGGAGTTTCAGCTTTGAAGTTTTAGTTCATTAGTTCACACATTCATTCATTCACAAATCACTCACTCATTCATTCATGCATTCATTCATTCTTTTCTCCACAGGACACTTAGTAGATACTAACTGTGCGTGTCTTGTAGAATGCACCTAGGAGTAGCCATGAGGAAAACAGTAAGGCCCCTGCCCTCCAGGATTTTAGGGACTAAGTCCAGAGAGAACCAAAAATGTAGGCTATAGAATGCTACAAGTTCTATAGAAGAAAAATAAATGCTGTGTTAACAGCAGAATTGCTCCAAGTCAGTCAGGACAGGGCTCCCCTGCTACAGAACAAGGGCTGCAGGAATTTGCATCATGATAGTTTTATTTGACCAAATAACTCAATCGGAAGTGTCATTGTTTCCCTCGTATTAGCATATTAAATAAAATTAATCATAAAGCAATGCCACTCCCTTACTTACTTCCTGATCTAAGAACTAACAGTCTGTTTAAAAAAAAATTAAATCAAGCTTTATGACTATTTTTGGCCGAATAAATATTTCTTGATTTCAGGATCTTAAACAATTTCATTTTAAATGAGATTATTTTCCTTAGAAACTAGAACTTGTTTGTACTATCTGTGATTTGACAATGAATCTTGGAAATTTAAAGTAGTAATGAACTACTGCATTGGCATTTATTTGTTTTCTGTTACTGTAACAAAATACTGGATGCTGGGTACTTTTTGCATGAAGACATTTAATTAGCCACCAAACATCTGGTTGGCTCTAGAGTCTTCATTGCAGATAATATCACCACAGTGAAGGATAGAAAGGGGCAGAGGTCACCCAGAAAGTCAAGGAACCAAAAAGGAAAAAACAAAACAAAACAAAACAAAACCACTCAAGGGTCACGCTTGTATACCAAATCTCACAATAGCTAACTTAGAGATCCAAAAGGCAGTGCCCACCTGGGCACGCTTCCCAAGGCTTCCAACACACATTCCGGGTGTGCTATACCTGGATTATAACAACACTTAACCTGCAGGTACTGCCCTCCAACCGAACTGCTAATGGGGGCTAACATGGTTCAGACGTAATCCAGTACATTTAAAGATTGATTTAAACTACATGCTTCAGTCATGGTATCACACAAGAGAGGATGTGACTGAGTGGACCCAACAACAGAGTGGACAGGAGTCACATTGGTCTTGCTACACCATCCGTGAAATTATTAAAACAAATTCATTCAATTTGGCAAATATTGAACCAGACTTTTCTTAGTAGAAGCCATTTGAGTCTTCATGAAAATGCCCCTGCCCTAAAGGATGTTGTCTTATATTTATGAGGACAAACACTTCATTAACACTATATGGTGGGCCAGAACTTGTCTTGAGGAAACAGCTAAGAATTGTCATTGTTCAGATAACATATGAAAAACAAAAATTGGGGCTGGATAGATGGCTGAGCAGTTAAGGAGGACCTGCTTCAGTCAGGAGGACCAGAGTTTAATCTCAGCACCCACATCAGGTGGCTTATAAATGCCTGTAACTTCAGCTTCAAGGGATGCAATGCCCTCTGCTGGCCACTGAGGATACTTGCATACACAAGTGCGCAAACACTCACACATAGACACACACTTAGAAAGCATAAAAGTGAGGAAATCTGAAAGAGCCCTGTCCAGGAGCTGGCAACCAAACTGTCCTAGAGCGTTGGTAGTGATTCAGTCTGCAAAGGTGGACACACTCACGGGCCATAGACAGGGAATCGTGGGCAAACTGCGGTGACTCAGAACTGGACTTATAACAGAATAAACATGTCTAACCAGCTGTCCCACATGAACAGTGGCACCAACACGAATGAGGAAGTCTCACAGGCCCCACCGCTAGATGGAGAACTGTAGGCAACTAATGACAGCTGAGGGAGGGAGGGAGGGTCTTCCCTAGGGATGAACACCACAAGTTTTTTCCAATTTGTTGGAAACCAACTTGTCAATCCTGAAAATGCACATAGGACTCAGCAGGTCACACTGTATATTTGTATGTACATATCCTTGTGACAATGATAAAAGCAAATGGAGTTCTAACCTTCTTCATCCTGTGTTGTCTGTCACATTTACAAGTTGCTATTCAACTTCTTCTCTGACTACAGGTTCCTGCAAGACTGTAAGAAAGGACAAGCTCAGCTTTCATTCAGTGACTAACATAGGACTGTAGCATATAGTTTTACTCTCTACCCACCTTTGCTCCAGGAAGTAGCCGTGCTACCAGGCCCCTCCCAGCCTCCCTTGAATCAGCAGATAAAACATAGACACACAGTTGCTCAATTACAACTTGCCTTCTTGGCACAGTTGCTGAGTGCTACAGTCTCCCACCAGGAAAAGTGTGCCCTTACCAACTTCTTATCTGCGTCTCTCCCACCTGCCTACTCTTTAGTTGCTAACCTCCCCTGTCAGATGGCCTGAGTGGCCACTCCATTTTGAGATTTCACACGGTTGCCTGGTTCTCCTCTCTCCAAAGCATGGAGAACTGTGTTCTCCTTCCTTGCATCTCCCTGCCTGCCTCCTGGGACCTGGAAGTCCTGGCTGTCCCTTCCTCTCATCAATTGGCTGAGATCAAGAACTAACTGAGGAACAGGACCTCAACACCAGAACTGCCCTCTATGTGTAACTTCAAATATTTGTCCCACACATGGATAACTGAATTCAACTGTGTCTTAACCTCTTTTCCCTCCAACCTCTCTTTGGCTATAATCTAGAGTGCTCACTCTTCAGAAGTCATTTACAAGTAGGACCTCTCAGTTCCCGGTCCCCAGGAAAGAGCCTACTCTGTCTCTTCTCGGGTTGTGGTTAGAGAGGACCACCCTCGTGTTCCTGGGGTACTTTTCTGTGAAGTTGAGAATGTTTGGGGTTCATCAACCCTCCTTTTCTTGTCACTGCCTGTGGCTGTAAGTTAAGGTGCTGCAGCTAGAGCAAGCCAAAGGGAAGAGGGAACAGTTTTCTTAGGAGAGCGCTACTCAATTAATACCAAGCAGACCTTTTGCTTTCTGGGGCTGTGGGGAGTGGGGGGGGGGCTCTCACCTGGGATTTCACTCAGTTTGAGAAAGTAAACTTACGCTGTAGTAGCAGAGCAGACATGTACACCTGACAGGGAGCCTGTGCTGTGTGTGTGTGTGTGTGTATGTGTGTGTGTGTGTGTGTGTGCGCGCGTGTGTGTGAATGCATGTGTGCTTGTGCATGTGTGTGGTTGTGTGTGCACGTATGTTTGCATGTGCATATTTGTATATAAACTTGATACAAACTGGACTTATCTGGGAAGAGAGAGTCTCAGTTGGAGAATTGCCTGTCCGGCTGACCTATACGTTTGTCTGTAGAACGCCTTCTTGCCTGATGGGTGCTGTGGAAAAGCCCACCTCACTGTCAGCATGTCCCTATGCATGTGGTCCGGGGTTCTATAAGAGAACAAACATCACAAAACATGGAGAGCCAGCCAGTAAGCAGTGTCCCTCCATGGCCTCTGCACCAGTTCCTGCCTCCAGGTTCCTACCATAGGTTCTGGCCCCGACTTCCCTCAATGATGATAAACCCTTTCCTCTCCAAGTTGCTTTTGCTCATAGTATTTATCAAAGCAAGCGAGAGGAAACGAGGTCCGAGCCCAAAGGAATTTCAAAGCCATCGTTTTATAAGATACTGGAGGCAATTTTTTTGCATTTAACCTTTCCATTTATTTTTATTTTCCCACTACATTTTTTTTAAAAATTATCCTATCCAGTCATATCTCAAGAAGAGTAAATCTGGAGACCTTGGTGAGGGAAGTCCCCAGCCTGGCACTTATTTCACAGTTCCCATCCTGCCAACACGAGGCCCAGGGCTCACAATGTGCCAGGAATTGTGCTTGCAATGTGTTTGCTCTCCTGACTGAAGGATTCTTACCACACGCCAGTAGGTATAGCTCATTCGTATACTTCCTTTGCTGACTTTTCTGGAGAGACAAGTGGATGGTGTGCCAGACCTCCCTCATCTGAGGGCCATTCCAGAACAATTGGAGCAAAAGACACCCTCTCACATCATCCTTTGGCACACACGATTGGTGTGTGCAGGTACTTTAATGCCTTGTTAGGAGATGGGGTTTCAGAAAGGCACCACACTGCTTTACATCATCATAATAATCACACAAACTGACAGGACAGTAAAGTTTCAACTCCAATTTGGTTAGCAGTCAAGGAAGATAACATGGTGTGAACAACTCCTAGGAATGAGGCTATAATTGTTTTGTTAGAGCCACACATTACTCTTCTTGCTAAGAAAGTAATCTGGAACAAGACAGCCTGTTGAGCTTGCTCAATTTGAAACACAAAACTTCATTACAAGATCTATCTCTGCAAGAAGGGAACTAGTTATGTGTGTGTTTGTGTGTATTTGTGTGTGTGTGATTGATTGTGTGTGTGTATTTGTGTATATGTGATTGTGTGTGTGCTTATGTGTATGTGTTCGTGTGTGTGTGTGTATATGTTTATGTATATTTGTGTGTGGGTGATTGTCTTTTGTCTTGTTTTTT
>JADRCD010214472.1:0-14087 GCA_019843815.1 Montemys delectorum | reverse complement strand
CATTAGTCAAAGCTCTGTATGACTGTGCACAATGCTCAGTCCCTCTGTGCCTCAGTTTCCTCATAGGGACCTTGTTAGAGTTGAACTCAGTTACATAATCTGTATTTCATTGTTAAAAATACTTTTCTTCTGGTTGCTCGGGCATTGTGGGTGTATATCCATGGTCTGAATTTTATTGAAACTAAGAAGTCTCTGTTTCTGCCAGTGTGTTTAGAAAGAGATTGCTTGGAGTTGCCCTCTGTGATGGTTGTTAATGACTATGGAAATCTCTCTGCAGCCCTTCCAAGTTCTTACTCCTGATACCATAGTGTGTGCTCCACCACACTTCCAATGTTGTTTGATTATCTTGGCTCTGATGTCCCTTTTCAAATGTTCTAACATTTAACCTAGCCACTTTTCTGAGCATCTGGACAAAAAGGTGGAACATGTCTATAACTAGCAACTTTGATGAAGAAATTAAACACTAGTGATGTGGTATAAAACACTCTTGTGGCTCTTTCATGCCATTTTTTTCCACTTCAAGAGTAAATTTGTGCCTAAAACCATACAATCTTTTCCATTATCACTTAATAAAATGATGGCTTATAGTATGCATTTTTGATGTTTGACATCTTCAAAAATTATTTTATGTGTATGGACACTTTGCTTGCATGTGTGTCTGTGTATCATGCACACATTTGTTGCCAGTGGAGACAAGAAGAGGGCATTAGATCCTCTGAAACTGGAGTTGGAGATGATTATGAGAAGCCATTTTTATGCCAGGAATTGGTCTTGGGTGGTCTGTAAAAGCAACCATAATCTGAACTGCTGAGCCATCTCTCCAGCCCTGATATTTAACATCTTTTGATCACCACTATCTTTGTGAGATGGAGTCTTGTATTTATATAGTATTATTGTTTGTTCCTTCTCTTGTATGTGTTTATGTGTATATGTATATGTGCTTGTGTGTATGTGTGTGTGTGTGTGTGTGTGTTAATGCAGGTGTGTGTGCATATGTGTGCATATGCTTGTAGAGGCCATGAGTCAACATTGGATGTCATCTTCAATTGCTCCCTGCCTTATTTTTTGAGATGGGGGGGTCTCTCACTAAACCTGGGGTTTCCAGAACTGTATTCCTACATGAGTGACAGATTTCTGCTTGTTTCTGCTGTATTTTTATGTGAATACATAAATTGTTTAGTCATAGGTGATATATATATATATATATATATATATATATATAATATATATATATATATATATATTTTTATCCTTTGGAAACACCAGTTTTCCAAAGTGGCTGTTCTTTTGCCTCTGTGGTCTGCCAGCATGCATTCTGGCTTGCATCTATGGTAATTCTGGCGAGCACGTTCTAATTTGTGATAATATGCTGACTGAAGAGGATGAGCACATTTTCACATGTATGTTGGTTGTTTACTATACATCTTCTTAAGTATGTTTTCAAGTTTGATGGTAACTTCTTTCTGTTGAGTTAGCTTTTTTTGTTAAGTAGCAAGACTTCTTTGTATATATCAGATGTAGTCCTCATTGATTTTTATAAGGTACACCTGTTCTCTCTTTATCTTTATCGTTCACTCCTTCAATTATATCCAGAGATTAAAAGAAATTCTCTGATATGATATAACATGTTTTCCTCCATTTAAACAATTGTGTCTTATTTAAGAATTATTTGCAAATTCCACTATCCCCAAAATGTTTTCACAAAACTTTTTGATTTGCATCTGCTGTGGAATTAATTTCTCATGCATTTAGGCATGGCAACTGGTTTGCAAAGGTGTGTGTGTGTGTGTGTGTGTGTGTGTGTGTGTGTAGGGGTGGGGTAGACAAGGGGAAGGAGATAAGATTATTTGAATAACTAACTCTGTTCTTGCTACTGTGTTGCCATAATTTTCACTCCACAGCATGGTGATGTTGTCTTTATTATAATTAGGTTTCTGCCAATGCAGTTCCAATATTCATTTGACTTTAATGTTTTACAGAAACATTTTACATTTAATATAAATTGTAGAAAATCCAACATTGACTGGTGCTTATTTGAATGGTACAAAGGCAGTCTTGGCAATGGTGGCTATGGTGATGACCCACATTTAACAGTACCACTCTAAGCCCTTTGGCTAGTGACTTGTTTTAATATTTAAAATAACCTCCTTAGAAAACAGACCCAGAAAAGTAATAGGCATGTATATATTGTATAAAAATACAAATTTCATATTTCTAATTTCAAAGTTCTATGTGTAATAGCTATGGAATAATCTAGGGACATTACCAAAGACCATGTCGCTATCATCTAAACTTGAGCCCTTTCATTCTTATCAGAAAAGGCAAGAAAATAGAACTGACCTAGCAGGATAAGATTTTTCTATTTTATATAACTTGATATAGTCAAACTAAAATAGTTAAACTAAAGAGACTAATTTAGAAATGGAATCAGGAACACTGGGACATGATGTCTTATATTTATTTTTATTTACTTATCCATTGCTTATGAGATCTTACTATATTGCTTTAACCCACATCCTAGCCTGTACAACTAGGATTAAAGGCATGCATCATGAAATCTGGTTTGAGATCTGAGGTAAACTTTTCTTCCATAATTTAAATGGAGATGAAAACCCAGTGTTGAGCATGTGCTGCTGTATGAAAGTGTCCAGATGGGAAGCTTTGCTGGGCCGAAGTTCTGTTGGTGTTTCCTTGGCTACATGCTGTGCTGCCTCCATGGAGCCAAACCTGCCCAGAGAGGGGCCTTTTGGTGGACTTTTCATAACACACACAAAGGCGCTGAAGAGTAAGCGCAGGTCTAATGTGAGACCGTCTACTAATGAATATGCTGGTAAAGCATGCTGCTTGGTCACTGTGGGGATGCTTCCATTGCGGGGCCCCAACAGCTCAGCATAAATGGTATTTTAACCCCTGAAATCTTAGAATACAACTATTATTTTAGTCCTAGACTTGAAGACATGGACTTAACAAATCTTATGAAAGTTATTTCATCTTGTGTATTTTCCACACTTGTAAAAATTGTGCCTATGTTTCAAGGATACAAGGACTAGAGAGCCCATTCTGTAGGTCCTGTGTATCTAGGTCCAGATCATTAGAAAGTTGGAATAGTTTTCTGTTTTCTAAATGGAATGACTTGAGATTATGGAACCAGTTTCAATTAGCTCAATAAATATACCTAAACATTTAGAAGACCATGTCACAAGGGTACATGAAGCCACACAGCATGCACAGTAACCCAATAAAGAAATAGTGACATTTCTAAAACATTGTATCCTACAGACTTAGGATGTTAATTTGAAAATTATCTAAATAATAATAATTGGGAATTGGTGCATTGTCTCAGAAGCCATTGGTCACCTTAGAATCTCTTTTTTCCTGTGTTGCTATTGAGGTACAATAGCTGCAATAGAGAGAGGTTACTTATCGAACCAGTTTTTAAATAAGCTTCAGTCATGATAATTTTATATAATTTTATCCAGAAAAGAAGCATTCTGAACATTATAAACAGAATTTATATCTATAGGTGTTTTTTATGGCCCTAATGATTCATTCATAAAAGAACCTACCCAGACATTTTGTAGATATATTTATATTCTAGGGGAAAAATGTAACCGCGAGTGTCTGCTTCCTCCTTTCCTCACTGAAAACTGAGGGAAAAAAATCCATTTGCATGTTTCACTTAAGAAAATGACTAAAGAATTATTAGGGAGATTTGTCAATCTGAATTAATGAACGTCCCGGGTCATAAATTAAGTTTAGTGCCTATTTTCCATCATTTAAGTTTTACAATGTAAGCAATTAGGGTCAGTCTTAATAAATGTGAAAATTATTTTTAATTGCACTAAAATACCAGCCTAAAATCCCGGCCTCTGGTCATATTTTTTCTTTTTGGTTCATTCTCAGTAGGTGCTCCAAAGCACTGAAATGGGTTGTTCTGGATAAAGGTCAATGTTTACCTGGGTATGTATTTTTACGTTATTACATAATATAAGCCTGAACTCCACATAACCCTGAGTTATCAATTATTCTGATTTACTGGATTTTTTTATTACATTTGAAGGGTCATCAGTAAAGTAATACATTATCAGGCAGTGTTTCTAGTTAGGGACTATTCAGGATTGTGTGATTGTATCTTTCTGGAATAGCTAGGCTCTACATGGATTTCCTCATACAGCCCGCAGGCTCACATACTCGCCTGTTCACATGTGCACATGCACACATAACACATCTCACTCTTGAGCACTTCTACGTACTTGTAGATTTAAGCCTTGACATTCTTTAGTGTCTTCTCTCACAATGTCCTTTAAGAAGAAAATACATGTTTCCTGGTTACTAAGACAGCTAAATAGATTCATCACTACAGAATATGGAGATGAAAATATTATGCATTATTGTACAATGTCAGGAGGTTACTCATAGTGACGTTTCCAAAGTAGGCTAGTTAGATGGAAAGAGAGGTTACAAACCTTCCTCTTTAAAAATATGGAAATGTAGAAGAAGAAAGTGATGGAACATTTAAACAATGGATACGTTCAGTGGATAGCATGGGAAGACCGATAGATAACCTGAAGCAGTATAATCTGAATAGAAAGGGGTGGCCAGGGAAGGCTGGAAGTGCATATGGCTGTTCAAAAGAGCAGATAAAGTTTTCTAAAATTATCTTTAAACCTGTGAATATTTTTCAAAATTATTTTCTTTCTTTCTTTCTTTTTTTGGATGTGTGTATGTGGGGGGGTGGGGGGTTGTTTCAAGACAGAGTTTCCCTGTGTAGACTTGGCTGTTCTAGAACTCACTCTGTAGACCAGTCTGGCCTCGAACTCAGAAATCTGCCTGCCCCTGTCTCTCAAGTGCTTGGGTTAAAGGTGTGCATCCCCACCGCCTGGCTGGAAATTATTTTCTTAAAGTGATTGCTTCATTAGCAGAAGACAGATGTTATGCTGATCTGATACATAATATTTTTTATCAGCATATTACCTCAGAAGCCATTGACCACCTTAGAATATCTAAAAGTAGAGTTCAAGTTACATCACAGGCCCTAGACCATCTCATTTGGCTGAATGTGCCCTAATTGATGTTGCTGCCTTAATTCTCTCTGGTGAGCTTAGCTGTCCTCATCCTGCTTCCTCATTGCTGAATGTCCAACTGTCACTGGCCTCCCATCTTACCCTGGACAATTTAGTTTCTTCTTCCTGTTCTTCATTTATACACATAGGGTCACCATTCACTGAGTTTTATGAGTATATAACCTCTCTATCTTCCTTTTCTCTCTCACCCTTTTTCATCAGGTACTTCACCCTGGTGATTTGTCCTCATGGTGGCTGTCACATCTGTTCCTGGTATCACCACTGCCCCCACTGTGGCCATAATATCTGATACTTGAGTAATATCTCAGTGGTTTGGCTCTCTCAGCTCTTGCTTCCTTCCATCCACCCATTCTCTATGTGGCTGCCTGTCACTGGCCTTGACTGGGGATGTGTCTAGGAGGAAAGTTTCACAGTAATGTTGTATAAAAACCCCTGCAGAATACAAGTCTAGGGTAGTTTTGAGCATAAAATGGAAGGAAGGGGGAGAAGAACTAGGGGCTAGTTCTAGCAAATGAGGAACTAGGAGCTAGCTCTAGCAAATAAAGTCTGTTATTAATCTTGTAACTGGCAGATCCTGACTTAATCTTTACAACCCCGGCTTCTGCGTCTGTAAGATATAGATGAGAATAGTATTTATTTTACAGTACACACAGGAAGAAGAACTTTGAGCCAGTACCCCAAGAGCCCCGGTAGACAGATAGGAAGGGCATTACTGTGTAGTGGAACTGCTCTGTTGGCACAGCTAGCTATGGTAATGGAAGTAAGCAGGTAGGGGGAAAGATGGTCCTGATGTGGAGGAGTGTGATGCCTCAGATAGAAGGAAGCTTTTTCTCAGGCTTTGAACTACGCCCAAGCAAAGAAAACTTACCTTAATTTTGTGAAGGTTTCTAGTTGCGCTTGAAAATTTTTATTTTCTAACGTGGCTGCTTAACTTCTCACCTTTTAAATTATTACATGTCTTTACTCTGGCAGTCTTCAAGCATTTGTTAAGTGTCTACTTCATTTAATTATTTGCAAATAAGCATGCCTTTCTCCTAAAAAAAAAAAAAAAAAAAGATAATGTAGTGAGAGACAAGTTCATCAGTTATAGTAGAAGAAAATCAACCAGGCATGGCGGCCCCAGGCACTCAGTTGTCTGGGGACAAGAGAGTTACTTAGGCACAGGTGGAGCCAGCCTCGACAGCATGACACTTTCTAGTTTCTTATCAAATTTTTAAAAAAGAAAATAAATAAATAGGTCAAGACAGAAAAGAAAGTCTTTAGTTCCAACAATAAGGAGAATTAGATGCTTCCATCTAGACCAGTGGTTCTCAACCTTCCCAGCGCTGTGACCCTTTGATACAGTTCCTTATGTTGTGGTAGCTTCCAACCATAAAATTATTTTGTTGCTACTCCATAACTGTAATTTTGCTACTGTTATGAATAGTAATGTAAATGTCTGTGTTTTCTGATGGTCTTAGGTGATCCATACGAAAGGGTTGTTTGACCCTAAAAGGAGTTGAGGTCCACTGGCTGAGAAGCAGTTATCTAGAGCCTAGATTTAGGTCAGCTAGAGCTCCTGGTCTTTAAGTTTCCCAGGACTTTACCTGTTTCAGAGGCTTCTGTGCTCAGCCCTTTTTTTGCTGATGTTGGGATCTCAACCGAAAGCCAGTGGGTACAGTATCTGTGGCTGCACAACGCACATTTCCTCTGTACCCCAACACTGTATGTGCTTTGAATTACTTCCGGTTTGCTTTATTGACCTACAGTTGAGTTAGATTTATTCTTTGTGTTTGGGTTTTCACAAGCTCTGGTGTCCTTGGGTTAAAAGGTGCTAAATACCTTTATAGCAAGGACCGCTTTTAGAGAAACAGCATCCTTGAAGAGATTGCCAAGTAGCCATCGGATTTATTTGCACCGTGAAATTTTAATTGCTTCAGCATTAGACTTTCCCGTTTTATTTTGAGGTTAGTGCCTCTAAGTCATGGGGGAGCAGCCTTGAGCTGTGTGACAGAGGCAGGGTAAGGAGGATGAGAGTGGAGAGGCTTCACAGGAGAGCTCCAGAGCAGTAGGGAGAAGTAAAAACAATGGTTTTGTCTGGGGTCACTGTTGACCTTCTTGGTGAGGATGGTACCTGGCCACACTGGAGAGGTTTCCTTCTGGAAGGTAGGAGCTAAGCTCCATGGGCAGCTATTGTGTTGTAGAAAGGAACTCGGGCAAGAGAAATAGCATCCAAATATAAACATGGACAATAAGAGACTGTGCTTATTCCTGTCAGCTACTGAAATCATTGGGCAGTCAGGATGTAGAGGGGAAAAAAGAGAAGTCCAGAGAGGAGTAAGATGTCTGTTGCTTCAAGGTATGAAGCTTGTTGCATTTTCCAGGTGTGTTGAGCACATCTGCCTGTGCAAGTAACAGAAGGATCTGGTTTTGTTTCACTCTGCTGAGCATCAGTAATAGCAGAGCACTATCAACCCCCTGGTTTATTGATACATTATGTTTAAGTCTTGCTCTCGAGTTCTTCCAAATTCATTCTGTTTTAAAAGATGACTCCATTTCACTTCATACGTGTAAACATCCCTAAGTGACTGCATTCATGCTTAACCATATTAAGGCTCCTCTTTAGCCATGATTTACAGCATTGTAGAGGTTTTACATGCAGTGAAATTGTTAAAAAGGAACCACAGATTTCTTTTACAACTCTTTATTTTGCTAAGATACCTAGCATATTAGTGTAAATGTCTTATGTTGAAAGAGTCCATGGAGTAAGACTGAGCCAGCCAGAGACTAGAATGTCTGTGTGCCTCGTGTGCCTCTGGCTGATGGAGTTGTGAATGCCAGTGGGCCAAACATAGGACCGTTTAGATTTTGTTTCTGAGATAAAACAGTTCATGGCCATAAGCCATATTAAGTTCATTAGGTGCAATTGCTACATGACAGTTAATATGGTGACAGAAATAAACTCTTTAGTGACTCAATTCTAGTGGCACCAATTTTAACCAATTTATCAGATGATTGAGTATGTTCTGCACTCGAGGTGGATTTGAAAAAAAATATGGTACCCGTTTTTGTGTTTGGCTTATTTGTGTTCCTGACAGAGTTAAGTTTATGGAGGAACAGCTATCTCTTTGCTAACTACCTCAGCAGGCGTGGTGGGAATTGGGGCTGCTACTGCTTGAGAATGGATTTCCTAGGCAACCTAGGTAAGCAGAAATGTCTCTAGTAAAAGGTTTATGATGTAGGAAACCATTACTGTACATTGAAGGTGGGATAGATGTAGATTTGCTTGGAGTAATATTTATATTTACGTAGGAGATACCAAGGCTAAAATCACCAATATCATGTAAATTGGATTACACCCTTGTTTGCTAGATTCTGGGATAAAAAAAATAACAGATATTTATGTAAACAATCACATTAAACTTATACCCAAGTGACACTTCCAATCTGTCATTTAATTTATTCTTTCCAAGGCATATTAAATTTTATTATCTTAAAAAAGCTTTAAGTATGATTCTTTTACTCTATTTTAGAGACAAAGAAACTAGATTTAGAAGAATCTAGTAAGAAGCTGAAGCTGATCACATAGCTGCTGTGATGGTGGCCATCCACAAAGTGTGGTGTTTCCCTTCCCTGCACCCATGACTCAGAGAGCAAGACTCAGCTTCAGGTTGACCTCTGGGCCTGAGTCTGTCTGTCCAGATACTTACTTGTCTCTTTGACTTATTTTTACCCATTCAAGTTGTTACCCAGGCTACTTGGGCACAGTGACAACTTCTTGTTATGATGACTTGGAAAATAATGTGCTGACCAAAGACAGAACCAAACAAGCCCTGATTCCTTAGTGAATTTTGGTTGTTAATTAAAGTGTTAGTAATTCTGGCATGTTAAACGTGTATTGCCATTTAGAGAAAAATGATCAAGACTATACTCCTGAAACCACAAAGAAAAAAACCTTACATTAAAAAAGTAATAAATGAGTCAGTGATAAATAAGTCAGTCTACAGGATCTACATCAGCATGTCTCAACCATCCTAACATTGCAACCCTTTAATACAGCTCTTCATGTTGTGGTGACCCCCAACTATAAAATTATTTCCATTGCTACTCCATAACTGTAATTTTGCTACTGCTATGAATCATAACATAAATATCAGATATGCAGGGTATATGATATAAAGGGTCTTTTGAATCCCATAAGGGTCATGGCCCACAGACTGGGAACCTCCTACATGAATACATTTCAAGTTCATCCCTGTAGGAATTGTTTAAGACATGAAGTTAGATGGTGAGATAGCTGATACTTCTCTCTGGAACCCTGGGTATCAGAGAGCCATTGGTTCTTACTGTGACTTTGGAATAATTCTATGAAAAGCAGCTGAAGGTAGATATGGGTGGTGCCTTTAGAGATAGGATGCCCTACATTTACAACTGCCTGAAGGCATTCAAAGATCCAGGCCTCTACTTCCTCCTAGTCACCATACTCCTTTCCTGCTGTAAGCTAACAGATGTTATTTGGACAAGATGAACACAAAACGTCTTTACCTCTAGTCAACTGACAAGGCTTCCCTACGGATGTCAGCAGCACAAGTGTAGGAGCTATTTGTTCCCATGGAAAGCAGCTGGCAGATGTCAGTTCACATCCAAGTCTCTGGGCAGCTTGTTTGTCCCAGGTTTCTCCTGGGCTAAACCCAGACCACAGCAAAACTTCCAGGACTTCTGCGTGGCAAAGATGGTTTCTCAGTCTGAATAAATAGGGAAGACAATTATAGTGCCTGCAAAGTGGCTGACCAATCACCAGACCTTTGGAAAAGGTTAATAAGAATGTGCCTTGGACTTCCTCAGGAGACCTGCTCATAAAAACTGCTGCCTTTAACAAAAAGTGATGATAATAGCCTGTACTTTTAAAATATTAGAACCCGTCAGATATTCACAACGTGCTTGCTTTAGAACAGGCACACAGTAAATCTAAGCAACTTGCTATAGTTATGCTGTAAATTATTATAAAATCTGGAGTGCTATCTAATCTCCCACTATTTTAGCTCTAAATTCTCCTCCACCAGATGGAACCTTCCTCCCTTAACACCATGAATATAATGAGTATCATAAAGTGATCCACATGAAAGTAAAGGATGTGTGGGTGTTGTCCACATAGGCATTTATCTTTGGACTTGGGTCAGGACTTTTGGTTACCTTTTCTCTTTGCTACCACTCTCTGGTCCCAGGGCGGACTAGATAGATCCTCTAAGAAGCCATGGCTGTGAACTTGGTCTGAGCTCCATGTTTGCTACCCCGTTTCGCTTTTTCTCTGATGACACAGGACTGCATAATTCAAACATTAAGTATAATATCCTGGGCTTTGTGCACCATGAAAATGTATTTTCTTCAAAAGTTGGGAACATTTAAGAAGAAAAATTGTGACTTAGAAAACTGGCTTCCCATGTCATAGGAGACCATTAGAGAAAATCATAGCTGATCAAAATGCAGACTTGGGGATCCCAATCCCAACTGGTATATCTATAATCCAACCCCTGAATTTCAGGCTCAGGTTCCTTGTGGAAGACCATAGGGAGTGAGGGTATTGTGAGAGCCAGAGAGAGGATCAGTGACTTTGGTGTGGCATTATGCCTTCTAGAAATATCAGACTTACACCCAGGAAATCTTATCCACATGGAGACACTGCTTGAGATTTAGTGTCCTTTGTGTTAATCAGGGAGCTTCAGGAACCATGATGGCAGTATGGGGTACCCACGATATGCTGTTTTCTCTTTAAAATAAAACAAGTGTTCTGTGTTCAAAGTTGAACTGCTTTCTACAGTCTGAACAGGAGCTTACATTCAGCTAGAAATGGGTATTCCTATCAGGTCTAAAGAAAAGTGAGGGGCCATCTTCCCATGCGATGACTTGGTTCTAAGTCCAGCTGGTATTACACTGGGAAATATATCACTTGAGGGAATTCTATTCTATGTGCAAAGAAACACAACCCAACAAACAAAGAGGAAATGTAAGTGGCTGGAGTTATTAACCACCTATTTGTTGTACTGATTGTGTGTGTGTGTGTTTTTAAAATGATCCATAAATGAACAAAGTGTTAATAATCAAACATATAGTTACATGATATCCAAATGAACTCTTGCATTATGAAGCATTGCCTCTGAGTTTTGTCATAAGAAGCAGATACATTTAGGATTCTGCTGTGACAAATCAATATCAGAATGCGTACAAATTACAAGAACAAATAGAATGTGTTTTTTGACTGGTTTGTTTATATTGAAACTATATTATTTTATGTGAAGTATGTGTAATAGAGCATTAGATTTGAAATCTCTGTGCTGAATATCATTTCTGACAGCCTTTTTTAGGGTCACTAAAATTCCAATAATTCAGTCTAGAATTGAAGTCGATTCCAGAGAAAAATTTAATATAGTCTGCTTGCCTGCCAGCTCCAACATAGTTTCAGAGCATTGAATCGGTTTGACACATTGAAATATAAAGTGCACTTGTCATATCTATTGGTGGAGTATTTTATGTGATCGCATCTAACAAAGATCAAGTTAGAGTAAAACTTATACTGATTTTTTTATGTGTTTGCGAAGAAGATTTTGTTTTAGCTTGTTTTTTTTTTACAGTCCTGATTTGATTTATTGCAAAGCCCAATAAACTATTCCTCATAATAATAAAGAAACACATTGCCTGAACGAGTTCTGAAATGTGATGGCACATCTCTATATTACGGTATTCATGTGCTGTTACAGAGATCAGTGCAAATCCAGCATCTTGCCAAGGGATGCACTGATGCTTCTGAAACTGAGTGTAAGTGTAAAATACAACATCACATCCCAACTCGGCAAGCAGAATGTGAACAACTAGAGGAGTGCTTGTGAACTTGTAAACTTCAATTTCTCCCCTCTGTCAAATGGGGATGAAGTAAATATTTAAGTTGACAAATATGTAAACCTACCACAATCCCCATTACCTAGCATAAATTCTTTAAAATAATCTCAGCCAATTAAAATGCAGAGTTGCAGAGACCAACCCCAATGGGTTCATCCACACAAAAATCTGCTGCACCTAAGGGACATACATAGAATGTTGCAGAAGAGGAGACAGAAAAATTGCTAGAGCCGGGGGATCAGGGTTTTGCTGTGAGATGGTGTCTCATAGTAATATCAGAAGCTACACCCACAAAGTCTCACCCACATGGTGGTCTAAACATGATCTAAACATGGATGTCAACAATAGACATGCCAAAGTAGACAGGCTAAAGCCTCTGAAACCTCAGCCTCACACAAAGAACTCCAGACAACTAAGGAATACTGAGAATCTTTCCCAGGGAAGAGCACATCACCCAGTTCTCCAATACCAAAGAGTCAACCCTGAAAACATACATAACAGTAACATTATACAGACAGAACAATTTACATTTATGAATTTATATATATATATGTATACATAACAACAATTAACAATAAAAGAGCAAAGAGTGGGGTATAAGTTAGGGCTTGGAGGAAGAAAAGGCACGGGGAAGTGATGGAATTATAATCTCAAAAATAATTAATAAGAAATTTGTGTTAGTGTGTGTTGATACATAATAGGGTTCATTTTGACATTTTCATACATGTATATAAAACACCTCAATCACATTTGTACCTCTATTATCCTTTTGTACCCTTTCCCCCTTCCTCCAACCCTTTCATGCAGCTGAAAGCCACTCTTTTACTTTTGGGACCTTCCCTGCTCACAAATATCACATGAACATATGAGGAAAAAACAGCCACCTTGTGTATTTCTTTAAATTTTTTATTATATTCTTCAGCATCTGGAAATTGCTACATAGGATAAGACCTGCAGTGTATTTGGGTGTTAGCATACCGTAAAACATATGAGATGAGATTTCAGTAGGGTTCATTGCTTTAGTAAGATACTGCACTTGATAGGGAAAGTGATGGAGTTTTCCATCCTGACTTGAATGTTTGTGTGTTTCAGCAATTTGGGGCTTCAGTGGTGAGAGCGTAATGATACAGTTGATTCTGTTTCAGGTATTGTATTGAGCACAGATTTCAGCAGGAATATAACTTAGCTGTGCCCAGTAATGCTGTCAGTGAGAACAAACACAGCTCTTTCATTCATGTAGATAGCCACATACGTATTCCACCTTCTGTGTAGTTTGAATTTCAGGTTTCATAGCTACAAGCACATGAACACGTGCCTGTGACACTTGCATCAGTTATTTTTTTAACACATTTTTCTATGTTTGGAGCAAAGTTTCCAGTAGTAGCATTTTTCCGGAAGAGATCAAAATATTGTATATTATGTGGAGGAATTGGATTTAACATATGATGTCTAGGCAATGGCCATTTCATAGGTGGTGTATTTACCAATAATAGCATCTGTTGGATATGCTTACAGATGAAAATACATTGATTAATAGATGTACATTATTCATTTGAAAACTTGTAGTATTCTTAAGAGTTATTCTATATATTTTATGTATGAGTGATGCTTTATACTTACTTCAATAATTTGGAGGAGTTTCAGATTGAATATGCAGTTAGTAATTAGGGTCAACATTTTTCAAAGTGCATATGAGTGAATTTCAGTTCAGCAGCGCTGGTAATTATTGCCGAGTTTTCAGACTGACGCGTTGAAACCAGTGGGTTGAGTCCATTTCATGGGAGACTACCCTCTCCCGTCTTTCTCTCCTTCCCCTGTTTCTTCTTAGTCTCTCTGTGTAGCCTATATAGGACTCACACTCACGGTCCTGGTCCTCCTTGAATCACCCCAGTGCCAGGGTCACAGGTGAATGTCACTGTATCTAGCTGTACAAGGATTTCTCAAGCATGTTTTTGGGAGTGTAATCATTAGTAAATAACTGTTTTTGCCTGTGAGAGGGTGGGATATATAGCTTTCTTAGCCATTTTGAGATCTCAGACCCTTTTGGATTTATGACAACTCTGGAGATATAAGGAATCATCAGCACACACTTTGGGGAATGCACTTTAAATATATATATATATATATATA
>JADRCD010214471.1:16249-27361 GCA_019843815.1 Montemys delectorum | reverse complement strand
TGTGTGTGTGTGTGTGTGTGTGTGTGTGTGTGTGTGTGTGTCCAGTGTTTATGCATATGCATCTGTGTGTATTTGCTTATGGAGGCCAGAACTTGACCTGAGGTGTCATTCACCTGGTGCTGACCCACCTTTTTGTTTCGAGGTAAGACTTTTCACTGGCCTGGGCCTGATTGGCCAGTATTATGTCCCAGGGATCATTGTCTTTATTACTGGGATTGTAAGTATGCACTACTACCATGTCTTGCTTTTTTTTTTTTTTTTTAAGATTTATTTATTATTATATACCTAAGTACACTGTAGCTGTCTTCAGATGCACCAGAAGAGGGCATCAGATCTCATTACGGATGGTTGTGAGCCACCATGTGGTTGCTGGGAATTGAACTCAAGACCTTCATAAGAGCAGTCAGTGCTCTTACCCACTGAGCCGTCTCACCAGCTTTTTAAATATGGGTTCTGGGAACTCAACTCAGGTCCTACCAAATGATCCCTAAACCTGGAACATTTTGCACAGTAAAAAAAAAAAAAATGTAGGACTGAATTATAGCCCATTATGATGATTTGAATAGGAACGGCCCCCATAGAGTCATGTGTTTGAATGCTTGGCCCACAGGGAGCAGCACTATTAGGAAGTATGGCCTTGTTGGAAGAAGGGTGTCATTGTCAGGGCAGGCTTTGAGGTCTCATATGTTCAAGCTACACCCAAGGTGACACACAGTCTCCTGCTGCCTGTGGATCCAGATGTAGAACTCTCAGCTCCTTCTCCAGCACCATGTCTGCCTGCACTCTGCTATGCTTCCTGCCATGATGATAATGGACTAAACCTCTGAACTGTAAGCCAGCCCCAATTAAATATTTTCCTTTATAAGAGTTGCCACGGTCATAGGGTCTCTTCACAACAATAAAGCCCAAACTAAGACAAACGTATTGCCCAAGAAAATACTTTATTATCTTAGGCTAATCGAGCCTGCCTGATGAAAGGATGAGATTCTCATCCAGAATAGAAAGGACTGCTAGACTTGTTTATATAAAAATCAATTAGGCTGGGCATATGAGGTGGCACACGCCTTTAATCTCAGCACTTGAAAGGCAGAGGCAGAGGCAGAGGCAGAGGCAGGCAGATCTCTGAGTTTGAGGCCAGCCTGGTCTGCAGAGTGAGTTCCAGGACAGCCAACACTACACAGTTCCAACTATATCTCAAACAACAAAACAAAACAAAAATCATTTGGGAAGGGAGGCATGGTGGCATTTGGGAGGCAGATACAAGAAGATCAGAAATCCAAGCTCATCCTGGCTACATAACAATTTCATAGCTACCCCTTCTATAGAAGACCCTCTCTAAATGAGAAGAAGTAAAAGGAGATGGAGGAAGAGGAGAAAGAAGAGGAAGAGGAGGAGGAGAAGAGAAAGAGGAAGAGAGGAGGAAGAAGAGGAGTGATGTTGCACATAGTCCCCCTACTTTGGAAACAAGATATGAAGTTCACTTGAGCCTAGGGGTTGAAGCTAGCCTGGGTAACATAGCAAAACTTCATCTTAAAATGAAACAGAACCAACAATTATAAGGCAATCAATAATGTTGAATGATAAAAAAAAATCTAGGAAATACTTTCAAAATATACCCAATGTAATAAGGCCAATTTTTAAAATTGGCACTGACTGTGGTGGTATCCCCTTGAGATCCCAGCACTTAGAAGATGGTGGCAGAGCAGGGTAGCAGTGGCCTTCAGATTCGCCCATCCACAGGGACAAGCACTTACCCAAGCACTTGAGATGCAGAAACAAGCAGATCTCTGAGTTCAGGGCAAGCCTGGTCTACAGAACCAGTTCCAGGACAGCCTGGGCTACACAGAGAAACCTTGTCTAGAAAAACAAACAAACAAAAAAGATAGCGGCACAAAGATGAAGACTTTAAAGCCGTCCTTAGCTACATAGCAAGTTTGAAGCCAGCCTGGGATAATTAAGCTGGGTACCACACTAGAAAAAAACAAAAAACAAAACCATAAACACAGTATTAGCTCTCCTTTATGGAGTGCCTGCCACTACGAGTTAGGCCAGCAGCATGTCAAACTCCTCTCCACAGCAGTGCTATGAAGTAGGTATCATGATTACTTCTAGTTTACAGATAAGGAAACCAAGCTCAGGGAGTTGAGGCGAACCCCAAGATTATACATTTAGATAGTTGCAGACCTGGAACTTAAGCCCAATAAGAACAGCTACAGAGCATCTAAACTTATACTTTCTCTGAAAACAGATCTACGTTCAAAAGACAGGGGTATGCAATTAATATCAGAAGTAATTCCCAGGCTTGAGGGTGAGATCACAGGCAATAAGGACGGGGGAAGGACTGTGGAGACCTTCTCTCACAACCAAATCAAAATAACAACAATAACAACAACAAAAATCTTACATGGGATATAAACAGTGTTTCTTTCACAGAGTGCACAAATCCTGAAGAACGTTTCAGATGGTCGAGGTTATTAGGGTCTCTGTGTGCGTGTGTGTGTGTGTGTGTGTGTGTGTGTGTGTGTGTGTGTGGCATTGGGGCGGGGCTTACAGCCTACTAACGCGACATAGACTGATAAATATTAGGCTCACTGTATTCGCACCAGTTGCTCTAGAAGTACAGAGAAGAAACATAGAATCCTTTAGTCGGGGAAATGTCGGAGAAGACTATTATCAGCTGAATATAAGTAATTCATATGGCTGACAAAAGAGGAATATAATAACCATGTGGTTAGTCTATTTAGTTCTCAATAGCTTATGTGACACAGTACTCTGAGGAAGCGGGGATGGCTAACTGTTTCTCTGAGACGGGGTATCTTGTAGTGTAAACTGCCCTCCACCTCTCTATGTAGCGTAGGATGGCCTTGAATTCCTAACCTGCCTAACGTTTCTGCCTCTGTCTCCCCGATGCTGAAATGCCGACATGCAACACCACACCCACCTGGAATAGGTACCTTTTTATCCACTTAGAATCTCCTTGTCCAGTATTACGGAAATCCAACTTCGTATCTTGAAGATATTTTTGGAGAGTAATGTCATGAATGACCTCAAAAATATTTCATTGATAAAGCTACTTAAGAGATAGCTGGGTGTGGTGGTACATTCCTATAATTCCTCTACCCTAGAAGCTGAAGCAGGACAATTCAAAGTTTGAGGCCAGCCAGTCCTCCTGATTCTGGATGTTAGGAGACATCCAGAATGTGGGGGGGTAGGGGTGGGGGTGGGGGTGGGGGGGGGGGGTGGGGGTGGGGGGGAGGACAGGTTGATGAAGTTGGGGCCATCAGACTGTACCTACGCCTCAATGAGTGATGATTCCTCAAAGATGCTAAACCAAGGGGACAGTCTGAACAGAGGAGGGGAATGTAAACCAGACACAGAACATTCCTACACTGTAGTTAGAAGAAATTATTGAACCAACCTAGTCTACATAGCACATACCAGACTAACCAGGACTATTTATTAAGACCTTGCCTGGAAAAATAATTATTGGGGAGCTGGGGTTTTGGCTAAGTATACAGCATATGCTTAGCCAAGACCCTGGGCTCTATCCCTATCCCCACTACCGTCACGACTGAGAACAAGGAATGTGAGTGCCTACTTTTTGCCCCCCTGGGTTTAAGTTACAAGTTATTAGCAATCACAGACATTGATTGCTAATAATCACAGACACAGCACTTCAGTTCTCATCCAACACTGTCTCCTGCAGTTTGGTGAATCTTATAAACTCGTAGACCAAAGTACAAAAAAAAAAAAAAAAGAAAAATTATACAATCCAGCCAGGCATGGTGGTACAAGCCTGCGATCTCAGCTACTTGGGAGAGTCACAAAGTTCAAGGCCTGTGAGGGTTACAGAGTGGGTTTAAAGCCAGCCTGGACAACTTGATGAGACTCTGTCTCAGAGGAAATAAATATAAAAGTGGCCGAGGACGTGGTTCAGTAGTAGGACCCTTACCCATGAGAGGCCTGGTTTCATACCCCAACACTAGCACTCTCCTCTCTCCCTTCCCTAAAATGAAAATATGATACATGTGTAGGCTGGGACACGTATCAATGGTAGCGCATATATTATATGCAAGGTTTAGGGTTGGTACTCAGGACCCCAACAAGCAAATGATCGAAACTTCAGCAGGGCAGAGTGGCACACACTTATAGTCCAAACCATTGGAAGGCTGAGACACAAGAACTACCAAGCTGGAAGCCAGCCTGGGCTACAGCGGGACACTCTGTACTGAAAAGAAAACACAATTTTTAAGGAGGATGCATGTGAGCTGGATTGATCAATAGCCGCACTATTAGAGGTTTAAATAAAATGCACAGAAACGTCTATGATCTTACTAAGATGTGCTTCTCCGCCCACCGCTGGTCAACTTTATGACTGTATTTTTGTCTCTTCAGTTAATAAGAATGTGCTGGTCCCCAGAAATCCTATATGACAGCCAAAGTAGGTGACCTGTGTCTGTGGTCCAAAGGTTGTGAGCCTCCCAGCTTGGTGGTCACTGAATAGTCAATTTTTTACCCCTTTGCCAAGGTGTTTTCTTAGAAATCTTTCCAGAAAAATCATCCTTTAGCAAAGAGTAAAGCCCCAACCCTTGGACCCTGGGATGATTAAGGTAACTGTTTTACTTGGTGATAAACCTTGGAGGAAGTTAGGGAAGAAAATGTTTAGCTCCTGCTGCTGCCTTTGCAGGGCTTTAAGGCTCCGGGAACAATCGTGGCTGTAGGTTCCAATGTCAAGTGCTTCACAGGGGAGCCTTGTAAAGAAAGGTGGCAATCCTCCAATCAGTGCCCCCAAGATTTCCTACTGTTAGAATCAATGCACTCACATCAGGGAGCTATCTAAAGCCCAGTTCTATTCCCCAAGCTGGGTCACGCTGGCAACAAAACCCAGGCTACTTCCCGGTGACTGTCTCTTTATCTGCAAACTGGGATGAATTCAGTTACCTACACAGGGCTTTTGTAAGAATTGGTAGTTAATATGCATCGGCTACTAGTATCCATGGCTCTGATTTATGTTCAGGTGCCTTCTAAAAAACCAACATACCCACTTTTCTCACCCTACCCTCAGTGTCCTTCAGAACCCACGCCTACCAGTGACCCCATATTCCACCATAGAGTATAAACTTGTATTTTTGTGGATGTCCTTTGCTGACCACCATTCACTGGGCCCCAAGAAGTTCTTTGTGAGCTATGAGAAGCTCAGGCTTCAGTCGCAAAAAGACCAGTGCTGCCGAACAGACTAGAACTCTGTTACTAGACCGAACCAGGCACTGGGAGTGGTGGTGCATGCCTATAATTCCAGCAACACAGGCGCTCAGGCAGAAGGCACTAATGTCAGCCCAACTCCCAAGTCCTTGTGCTCTGAGATTGGAGTGGTCTTGCTTCAGAAAACATCAGAGTGATCTCTCTGTCTCTCTGTCTCTCTTGCTCTGTTTCTTCTGTCTCTCTCTTTCCCTCTCTCTCTCTCTCTCTCTCTCTCTCTCTCTCTCTCTCTCTCTCTCTCTCTCTCTCTGGTAAGCTCAGCACTGCCAAAAATAAAATTTAGGCAAAGGCTTCTATTCTTCCCAGGAAAGTATTCACCTGTACTCTTAATCCTCAAGACATGGAAGAAGGCTGGGGAACTGCAGACATCAAGGATGACCATGGTGACAGACACAACCACGGTCTACTTGGAGGTGAACAATGAAGACCGGTGTGTCACAGGGGCCTCCACGGACGCTGCATGTGCACATACACACATGCAAGCAAATCCATTATTCATATAACATAAAAATAAAGAAATCTTCTTTTCAAAAATGTCTAGGTGATATATCTCAATGCTAGAGCACTGGCCCAGTATGTGCAAAGGCTCGGGTTCAGCTCTCAGGACCAAATTATAAGGGCACAAAGCAGAAAGTCAAACTGACACTCAGGCTCGACATCAGTCCAGTTCAGTCTGGATGTCCATGGACCAGAAGACATAGTGATTTATCTAACCTTCCAGGTGGTTCTACAGTGCTTACAAATTGAGGACCTGGTGCTGGAAATGACATTAATAACGTCATAGAACCACACGGACAAGACAATGAAAGGAAGGACTTGAAGCCCCTTGCACTTGGAGTTATTTATTACAAGCTTCCTTCTGGCTTTAGTATGAGGTGTGCATATGAGAAGTTTACTAGGTCAAGTCGATTTCCCATTCCAGAAAAAGTGATTTAACTATGTTCTTGCCCACATATTAAAAAAAAAAAAAAGGGTATTCCTGGTTAGTTGGTTGGTTTTTGCTTTTGTTTTTCGAGGCAGGGTTTCTCTGTGTAGCCCTTCCTGTCCTGTAGAATGGCTGGACTTGAAATCAGAGATCCACCTGCCTCTGCTTCCTAAGTGCTGGAATTAAAGGCGTGCACCACCACCCAGTAAAAGAAGGTATTTTCATTTTTTCCCCTGTGGTTTAGTTGGGTTTATTTTTGTTTTTGAAATATTTTCTTATTATTTTAAGCACAAATACACTGAAGGCAGAAATCTAGACAAACAATGAAAGAAGCTTCATTCAGAGCATAGCTCAATAGTGAAAAAAAAAAGTTCTGCCTAATATGCCCAAAACCAGGAGCCAGGGACAGCCTTGAGCTCCTTAACTAATTGTAAGAAGTCGATAATAGCCGGGCGGTGGTGGCGCATGCCTTTAGCCCCAGCACTTGGGAGGCAGAGGCAGGCAGATTTCTGAGTTCGAGGCCAGCCTGGTCTACAGAGTGAGTTCCAGGACAGCTATACAGAGAAACCCTGTCTCGAAAAACAAAAAAACAAAAAAACAAACAAACAAAAAAAGAGAAGTTGATAATATAGCTAATATATTAGAATTTTAGTAAATGCCCCATTAACAATTTACTAAATGTAGCTGGGGGGGGGGGTCTTAATTAGAGAAACTTCATTCTGAGACCAATCTGTTTGCTGCTCAGCTCTCTAAGGGACCCTACATTGCCCAAGAGGACCTCATTGCCCAAGAGGAAGGAACCTAAGGACATTTATGCAATGTCCCCTGCATTCCAAGACAACAGTAAATGGCAAAACAAGGCTTGTAGCCAGACTTGGGTGATCCAAAGTCTAGGTTCCTCCCCATTAAGTTCGAGGGTCATTCTACCTCGCCGACAACAGGACCAAACACCTTGTCTGCATTCGCAGTCCTCTCTCATTCAAATGCCATTCTCAGGCAGGACTCTCCAACCCCTAAGGCCTCATCGGACAACAGGAGTCGGTTAACGTGGATCATATTTAAGAGAGAAAGAGGCATTTTGTTCTATAGTGTTTGACTACTATTCAGCTTCAGCCCGTCCTTGTCTGGGACATAGTTACCCACAAGTTAACAGTTCTCTAAATGGTTTTTGTCTTTGAGTCTTTGGGAGTTGTTTGTCCACTTTTGAGACAACTCTCATGTAGTCCAGGCTTGCCTAAAATTATGTAACTGAGGACTGGAGAGATGGCTCAGCAATGAAGAGCACTGGCTGCTCTTCCAGAGGACCTAGGTTCAATTCCCACAGCCACATGGTAGCTCACAACTGTACCTCCAGCTCCAAAGGACCCGATACCCTCACTCAGACATACATGCAGGCAAAACACTTTTTAAAAATGTTTTTTTAATTATGTTACTGAGATGACCTTGAACTCTGGAGCCTCCTCTTCTACTTCTTAGGAGTTGAGATTACGGCGTGCACTCCCCACACTAGGTTTGTATTGTGCTGAGAATTTAACCAGGGCTTCCTGAGCGCCAGACAAGCACTTAACCCACTGACTGACACCCTGCCTGGGGTTCCTTCCCTAGCTGTGTATTAAAAGAGAAATCTGTGTCTTGGACAGAGACAACTCCATTTTCAATGCTGATGATAAGTTTACTTGTCTTTAAGTGCATCACATGAGATAACACTGAGCAGTTAAACTATATAATGTATAATTTGGGAGGAAAAGGGAGCATTCTTCCAACATTCTTATCATTTGCTTTCTGATAGGCGTCATTTGACTTAGGTCTGGGTTAATGAACTTCTAGATAACTCCGGAAGGGAAGGACAATGGCCAGAGGTCCCCAGGAGAAGAAGGTTCAGCTCCTTTATTACTCAGTATCACTTTAAATACCACAAGAGGTAGCCTTTAATGACCTAAAGACAGTATGAAACTCACATACCTCTTCTTTAACAGCAACTCGACCAAGTCCTTAAAAATAAATAGAAAATCCCAGCATTTTCGACAGAGAAAGGCAGAAAGGTTGTGAGTTTGAGACCAGCCTAGCCATCAAGCTCAGACTGTCTCAGAACTGAAAGCAAACCTCAAAAGCAAGCCTAAGTTAAAAGCAACTCACTGTGTGGGGAGTGGGAGGGGGGGGAGGGGGAGGGGGGGAGTGGGAGTAGGGGTGAAGAATGGAATATGGAGTGTAAAAAATAAATTAAGTTTTTTTTAAAAAGCAACTCATTGCTGCTGTGAGATGGCTCAGCTGATAAAGGCACTTGCAGCCCAGCTTGAGGGTCTGAGTTTGATTGTTCTAACCCACAAGGGAGAAGGAGAGATGGCACCTACATGGTACCCTGTAATCTAATAAATGTTTTCTTTTCTTTTATTTTAGATTAAGTTCTCACTGTATAGCTCTGGCTGCCCTCAAGCCCACAGAATATCCATCTGCCTCTGTTCCCCCTGTGTTGGGTTTGGTTGGTTGCTTAGTTGTTTTTTTGAGACAGGGTTTCTCTGTATAGCCCTGGCTGTCCTGGAACTCGGTCTGTAGACCAGGCTGACCTCAAACTCACAGAGATCTACCGGCCTCCGCCTCCCAGGAACTAGGATTAAAGGCATGCCTGGCCCGAGATGTTACTAAATAAAATAATTACAAATAACAATTTGCACTCTCATCTGCACCCAAACCAGGAGTATAATCGGGAGTGTAACCTTGTTTACTCCCAAGAATGACAATTTACATAAAAAGCTCTTGGGTTGAATTACAGCAAAGAGGAAAAAAAAATTCTATTTTCTAAGCTGCCTCTTTAGCACTGGCTCTCAGATCTCTGCGCTTTGATAGGGCTGGAATGTGGCTGCAGTCTAGGAATCCACTCAGTGCGTGTGCTGGAGTACAGAATTTGTCAAAGCTGCCACTACGGCCAGTCAACAGAAACGGGTCTCAGTCGGTTCTAAGCATCGTTAGTGTCTTGGTTTGATTGGTGGCGTCTAAGTCTCATTGGGAACTATAGAATTCTCCACATAATTGTCTGTGTTCACCTCCCAGCTCTGTATCACTTTTAAAAACATAGTATATTTGAAGTTTCCCATCTTCAATTATTTTAGGCACCTCATTGTTATCTGTAAAGACAAGGCTTTCAGATATGTTCGCTGAAAGTCCAAATGAGTGGAATGAGGACAGAATGTTTGAGATGTCGGTTTCTCCTTGAGTGGATGTGTAATACAGGAACTTCTCTAAGTGAAGGGAGAACCACGCCCCTACCGAGGCAGTAGCTTTCGGAGTCCTCACTAAGGCCCAGGAGAAGCCGAATCTGTCATGAGCAGACCCCTGAGTGCAAGGAGCTGCTTGTATGGGAAAGAGTCTGTGGAGCCAGAACTTTAAACGGTATTAAGTGCATACACATGTTCTTCAAGGAACTGCTTGGTTTCAGTTGCACATAAGTGGCTGCTCTGTCTTGACATGCAGAGCTGAGATCTCAGAGTCCTTACACACCTTAGACAAAGGAGGAGAGGGCAGACGGTGTTCATAGCCATCAAGTCATCATGGCCAGAAACCCCAAACTTAGTGTGGCCTCCAGCTCTTGCTCCGGTTTCTGGTTACTTTCTTTTCCTTAACCAAGGCCTGGAAGCCATACGTGAGGATGAGACAGGAATGTCAATCATATGCCTGGGATGGACTCACAGCTCAGCTCCCATCTGTCAGCCAGGTTTCTGTCATACATCCTATAAAAAGTCTATAAACCAGTGGTTGAATGATGGCCCCCTCTCTGGGATCTGCTCCTACCATACAAGACCTCTGCTCACCATCTCTTGAGCTCACACACCTGTACACCTGTTACCAATCCTTACTTTCTAAGGTCTCATTTTTTTCCCGTGGTCTGTGACTTTTTTTTTTTAAGATTTTATGTATTATTATACATAAGTACACTGTAGTTGTCTTCAGTGTCTTGACGCACCAGAAGAAAGTGTCAAATCTCATTACAGGTGGGTTGTGTGGGTTGTGAGCCACCATGTGGTATGTGGTTGCTGAGATTTGAACTCAGGACCTTTGGAAGAGCAGTTAGTGCTCTTACCTGCTGAGCTAGCCATCTCATCAGCCCTTTTTTTTTTTTTTTTTTTTTTTTTTTTGGTTTTTTGAGACAGGGTTTCTCTGTGTAGCCCTGGCTGTCCTGGAACTCAGAAATCCACCTGCCTCTGCCTCCCAAGTGCTGGGATTAAAGGCGTGTGCCGGCTGGGCAGTGGTGGCGCAAGCCTTTAATCCCAGCACGTGGGAGGCAGAGACAGGCGGATTTCTGAGTTCGAGGCCAGCCTGGTCTACAGAGTGAGTTCCAGGATAGCCAGGGCTACACAGAGAAACCCTATCTTGAAAAACAAAACAAAACAAAACAAAAACAAAACAAAAACAAAACAAAACAAAAAAAAAGGCACGTGCCACCACTGCCTGGTCTGTGACATTTACTCTTTCAATCCACAAGACAAGAACTGAGAGCCACTGACTCAGTGGACGTCCCCTGTGGGTGTGAGCTTGCAGCACTCTTGAGTTACGCCTGTCTAAGGCTGGGAAGCCCTGGCCATACTCAAGGACCTCACTTTTCCCGGCTTCTGTCTTTCCCGGGAGTCCCAAAAATTTTACAGTAAACACATCTTAACCTCTCCCACAACCCTGTCGAGGTCAGCGGACCACTTCCAGGAGTCAGTTCTCTCCTTCCACCATGTGAGTCCTGGAGGTGACACTCAGGTTCAGGTCTGACATCGAGCACCTTTACCTGCTGAGCTGTCCTGTTAGATCGCTGTGAAAGACACTTAACTGAACCCATGTCCATGCTCGTGGGTGAGCTTCTCTGAGTCAGTCTCATTCTCTCTCTCTGTACCTCTCTACCTCTCTCTCTCTCTCTCTCTCTCTCTCTCTCTCTCTCTCTCTCTCTC
>JADRCD010214471.1:0-16239 GCA_019843815.1 Montemys delectorum | reverse complement strand
CTCTCTCTCTCTCTCTCTCTCTCTCTCTCTCTCTCTCTCTCTCTCTCTCTCTCTCTCTCTCTCTCTCTCTCTCTCTCCATCTCCCCTTCTCTCTGTGTCTCTCCCCACCCTTTCTCCCTCCCCTCTGTGTGTCTGTGTGTGTGTCTGTGTGTGTTTCTCTCTGTGTGTACACCTCTGTGAGAGCCCAGAGGTCAATACTGAACATCCTTTCTTACTTACTGTTCTCCTTTTTGTTTTTTAGCAGTGTCTCTCACTGATCCTATAGACTAGCCAGCAAGCTCAAGGGATCCACCTGTCTCTGCCCTCCCAGCTCTGAGCTACAGGTATGCTGCCTTATCTGGCTCCTATAAGGTATGAGGCCGCTGTATCTATGAGGCTCCTGTAAGGTATGAGGCCGCTGTATCTGGCTCCTGTGTGGGTGTCACCGACCTGAACCCTGGGCCTCACACTTGCCTAGCTTTACTTTACTGCTGAGATATTTCCCCAGCCCTTCTGAGCACCTTTTTTTCATTTTTAATCAATCTCAACTCTGTTTCACACTGGCTCATCCTGAAATTCTATTCTGTGTTGAAGCCAAAGATCTAACTTTCTGTGAGGCGAGCCCCCTAAAAGATGAAGTGAATTCCTGGGGCCACTGTAGCGTGGATCTGCACCTCTGCCCCTGCCGCTACCTGCACTCAAACCTCTGAGCCAAATAAATCCTTCCTTTATAAGCTGTTTTTCCTTAAGGAGATGTTGTTGTTGTTGTTATTCTCTAATGTGCTTATTTTATTTTTAATTAAATGTATATGTGTGTGACAGAGCTTTATACAATGATTTGTCACATTTAACAAAAATGTACACACACACATTTTATGTGGGGGTATTTGCATGTGAGCGCAAGTTCTCCTGGAGTACAAGAGCATCAGATCCCTTGGAGCTGGAGTTACAGGCAGGGTAAGCCTCCTAATATTGGTGCTGAGAACCAAGCTTGGGACTTCTGCAAGAGCAGTGTGTGATCTTTCTGGCTGAGCCATCTCTCTAGCCCCCATTGTTTTGAGGCAGGGTCTCATGTGTTCCGATCTGACCTTGAACAACTTGCTTCGGATATGATAACTTAGAACTTTTCCCTTTTGTTTTTAGCAGGGGTGTGTGTGTGTGTGTGTGTGTGTGTGTGTGTGTGTGTGTTTGTAGAAAAAGAAAGCTTGATATAGTGATTTGTACATGAGTTTGGAGGTCAGAGGACTGTTTGAGGGAGTCAGCTCTCTTCTTCCACCACTTGGTTTTCTAGCATCAGACTCCAGTCATCAGGTTTGGCTGCAAACACCTTTGCCCATTGAATGATCTCCCCAGCCCTATAGCTATTTGAAATGTAAAATAAGGCCAGGCGATGTTGGCTCATGCCTTTAATCCCAGCACTTGGGAGGCAGAGGCAGGCAGATTTCTGAGTTCGATGCCAGCCTGGTCTACAGAGTGAGTTCCAGGACAGCCTGAGCTACACAGAGAAACCCTGTCTCAAAAAAACACAAAAAAAGCCAAAAAACAAAAAAAAAAAAAGAAATGTAAAATAAGCCAGATTCAGATTTTTTTCTTTTTTTCAAAGATTTATTTATGATTATACATAAGTACACTGTAGCTGACTTCAGACGCACCAGATCTCATTACGGGTAGTTGTGAGCCACCATATGGTTCCTGGGATTTGAACTCAGGACCTTCTGAAGAGCAGTCAGTGCTCTTACCTGCTGAGCCATCTTGCCAATTCCCTCCCCCCCTTTTTTTTAATAAGCCAGATTTTCTACAGATAATTTAGATTTTATAAAATCTACAAATCTGCCTTGAAGGTTCCCATATTTTCCATAGGTTCAATCAAAACTCTAAAAAGTGGAGATCATGGCCAAAGATCAAAGAAGGAGAAGCGGGTGGTAGGCTGTGGTCAGTTCTACATCAATAGTGTGAAACCTCTACCTCCCCCTATTTCTTGATAAAAGCCCATTAATTCCAACTCCCTTTTGTGCTAACATTCACTTCAAAAAAAATATGCTTGGACCTGCCTCACACCTACGTGCCTTTCACATGGCAAGGAGTGCAGAAACAGCGGAGAGGCTGGAAGAGCTCTGCTGAGTTCAGCGTGTATCTGGCACCTCTGCCCCTCCCCCACCCACCTATGCAGTCCTTTCAAGGCCCCACAGAGGACTTATCACCCCCTTTACTGCCTGGGGTGGAAGAAAGATCAGATAAGGGCACATAAAAGGTTATACAGTGACCAAACCAGGCGCAAGCATCCACTCCGGGATGCTGGCAAAAACAGAAACCTGTAAGGCCTCTGTTTTTCCACATGCTTTGAGCAAACAAGTCCAGAGGGCTAGACTTTTATCTGTTTTGTATCTAAAATTCACTAATTTAGAAAACCTGGATTTACAAGCGGAGCACAAGGACAGAGGCACAAGATTAATGTGGCCATTCCAAACCGCCGCCATGGCTGCTTCCTTCTGTCCTTCAGTGTGCGGAAAGCAGGCACCTTAGGGCTTTACCTATAGCCTTTTTTATAAGTCTGGATAATTGAACCAGAGCCTCCTGGATGCTAGACAAGAAGCATTCCACCACTGAGCTCCATCCTCCGTCCTCAGTGCTTTTTCAGGGGAGTGGGGTTCAAGACAACTTTTCTCTGTGTACCCCCGGCTGTCCTGGAACTCACTCTGTAGACCAGGCTGGCCTTGAACTCAGAGATCCACCTGCCTCTGCTTCCTGGGTGCTGGGATTAAAGGTGTTTGCCATGACATCTGGCTGTTCATTTTATTTTTTGAATCAAAGTCTCACTCTAGGACAACTAACCTTGAGCCTGTGTGTATGATCCTTTTGCCTCAACTTCGTGGGTGCTGGGGTTGGAAATGGGAGATGCCACGCCCAGCCTGTAGGCATACTTTTAAGCAAACAATAATACTTTTTAAAAAGGTTTATTTCTATTGTATGTGTATGAGGGTTTTGCTTGCATGTATGTGTGCACACCACTTATGCA
Source organism: Montemys delectorum (assembly GCA_019843815.1). Taxonomy (NCBI): domain Eukaryota; kingdom Metazoa; phylum Chordata; class Mammalia; order Rodentia; family Muridae; genus Montemys; species Montemys delectorum. Next base: position 13,244 of record JADRCD010214471.1, on the reverse strand, counting down.
CCTGGGTCCCTTGAAGGCCGGAGAGGCTGCTGGATCCTCCAAAGCAGCCACTTGAGGACTAAACTCAGGTCCTCTGCAAGAGCAGCCCTCAAGCTTAACTGCTGAGTCATCACTCCAGCTCAGCCATTTTTTTTTTTTAAGCAAACATTTCTTTTTTCTTTTTTGTAAAGATTTATTTATTATTATATGTAAGCACCCTGCAGCTGTCTTCAGACACACCAGTAGAGGGCAGGGCATCAGATCTCATTACGGGTGGCTGTGAGCCACCATGTGGTTGCTGGGATCTGAACTCAGGACCTTCGGAAGAACAGTCAGTGCTCTCACCCGCTCAGCCATCTCACCAGCCCCAAACATTTCTTTTTTAATCTAAGAAAAAAATGCAATCAATCATAACAAGTATAGTTGAACATCTGATTTCCTTGTCAGTAGAAAGCGTACTCTGTAAAACAGAATTGTATGTAAAGCAGTAATAGAGCCGCTTATTATCATTGCCAAGTATCATGTACTATACTGTGGTTGTGTGAACTATACTTTTTTTTTTTTTCTTTCACTAACTGGAGTCTCACTAGCTAGCCCTGAATGGCTTGGAATTTTCTGGGAAGACCAGACTGGTCTCAAATTCACAGAGCTCCACCTGTCTCTACTTGGGTTAAAAGTATCAACCACTACATCTGGCCTTCTTTCTTTCGTTTGGGACACTGTCTTACTGCCTTAAGCAGCCCAGACTGGCTATGGAACCTAATGTGACCTTGAACCCCTGGTCCCCCTATTTCTACCTCTTGAGTGCTAGGATCACAGGTGTACAGCAGCAGGTCCTGTCCCCATGGTGATAGGGATGGACTTCAGGATTTAAGTACTCTAATCAACAAAGGTACAGCTGCAGCCCCCCTACGGCAGATATCCGGCTCCTCCCCGTTACAACACCTATGGTTATTCTATCTGACTTAAGCCAAGAAATGAATGACAGTTGAGTCCCAACTGCGCATGACCACACACCACCTTGGTCAAGATGCTGTCAGACAAGGACTGCTCCTATGCTGTCTATAATGCAACCTATGAGACCAAGGAGAGCAAAAAGGAAGACCTGCTGTTCATATCCTGGGTCCCTGAAGCACGTTCCTTAAGAGCAAAATGGTCTGTGCCAGCTCCCAGGATGCCTGTCAGGAAACTGACAGGTATTGGGCATGAATTATGACAGAATAACTCCTGCACCCTGGCATGAAACCTATGCAGCAGGCAACACCATCATCTCCCTGGAGGGCAAGCCTAAGAGCCCCCTTTAGGCCCTCCCTGAAGCATCCTGCAACCCCAGGCCTGTTCTCGGTGCTGCAGACTACCCCTTTCCTGTGATTTCCCCAGCTGGCAGAGAGCAATGCCTTCATGCTAGCTGCCAAACATCTCCCCTGGACCATTCTCCTCCCTGCCCCCATTCCAATGGTTCTAACCCTCTCGAACTGCATTTGATCTTCTGATACCTCTTGGGTTGAAACACGACAAGTTCCCTTAGGTGCCCTTAGGTTTTTGGGGAGCCTATGTTTTTTAAGGCCATCTCTAGGCCCAGTTCCATGCTGCCACCTTCTAACTGCAATAGTGATGATGGGCTTGTCTGTTTAGTTCTGTGTGTTAGTGGAACATTACAGAAACGACCCTCTCTGTATCCGCTGGTAGTCAGAGCCAAGGCTACACAGAGAAACCCTGTTTGTGGGGGACAGTTTCCAAGGAAAGAGTGGCATTCACTGCCTTACATGGCAGCCTACCTAGACAGACAGACCAAAGTACAGAAAATTTGTCCCAGTCCTCCCTGATCTTTGCTTTACTCAGTGAGACTTTGTTCTCTTCCCAAAGTGCTTGGTGTCTTTATCAGGCCCAAATCAAAATCTGTTACTAAATATGTCTATTCTCATTAATATGTAAAAGGCCAGCAAGCCCAAATGTTCTCTTTTATAGAAATGCTTGCACTTGCCAGGACATTTTGGCTTTAAGGAGTCCGTCTCTAGGTACAGAATGTCACATATGAGAGTCAGGACAGCAGATCTTTTTCTAGACAAGGAGCAATCCCATCAGGGAACCATGACAGCAAACCCCTCTCACAATATCTGTGGCTCCACTTGTTGAGCACTTACTACAGGCCAACATCATGCCAGCCCTGCAGAAGGGTCTTCTCATTGTTACTTCAAGAAGAAAAGACAGCATCCAGCCATCTTGGTCCCCTGAATCAGACAGAATCAGCCTGCCTGATTGTAGCCATTATAGAAGTTCCTAGCCAAAGCCAGAGTCCACAGCTTCCTAGGTAAACCCCAGGAGAGGATCCACTCTTCTGCATCACTGTTGGGGGGCAGGCTTAGAGGCAAAGCCACCCCACCTCCATCCCTCTTCTCGGCTGAACTCTGTCAGATGTCGCACTAGCATTCCCAAGGCCTGGGGAAGTTCAACAGCAACCAGCTCTAAACACAAGGAAAGAACACTCTAGACCTTCTACAGAGCAATGTGCCAAGTTGATCTATAGTCAATCCTGACTGTGATGCTATTCAAAGAGCAATCTCAAAACATACCATCAGGTATGAGGCACAATGCTATCCCACAGGCACAGCCACCCATATCCAACACTCTAAAAACAGTGCTCTGCTGCTCCTCCAAAGAGACTCACATCAGTGTGTGTGTGTGTGTGTGTGTGTGTGTGTGTGTGTGTGTGTTTTCAAATTGGAGTTCACTATTCAAAACCAGGCTAACCTCAAACCTGCAGGAATCCCCCTGCCTCTTCTCCCTGGTGCTGGGGTTTCAGGGATGTACTATCACACCTATCTAGATCAGTATTCTGAAACTGCTCAGAACCAAACAAATTCTAAGCCTAGATATAGCCCGATGAAGTGCTTGGTAAGGAGAGGATGCTGAAAGGCAACAGTAACAGAAGCTGGAGAGAGATGGCTCAGTGGTTTAAGAGCACTGGTTGCTCTTTCAGAGGGCCCAGGTTTGATTCCCAGGACCCACAGAGTGACTCACAACTGTCTATAACACCAGCTCCAGGAGATCCCATCCCCCTTCTGACTTCTTGTATGCACGTGATACAAGAAACACATACAGGGCTGGCAAGATGGCTCAGTGGGTAAGAGCACTGACAGCTCTTCCGAAGGTCCTGAGTTCATCTCCCAGCAACCACATGGTAGCTCACGACCATCTGTAATGAGATCTGACACCCTCTTCTGGTGCATCTGAAGACAGCTACAGTGAATAATGCTGGAGCGAGAGGGGCCAGAGCGAGCAGGGCCATAGTTCAATTCCCAGCAGCCACATACATGATGGCTCACAGCCATCTGTACAGCTACAGTGTACTCATACACATAAAATAAATAAAAGAAAAAGAAAAAAAAAGAAACACATACAGTACTTATTTAAAAATAAATAAATCTTTTAAAAAGAAAAGAAGGAAGGAAAGGAGGTAGGGAGGGGAAGAAGGAAGGAAGGAAGGAAGGAAGGAAGGAAGGAAGGAAGGAAGGAAGGAAAATGAGGGAAGGAAGGCAACAGCAAACCAGGCACAGTAACACACAGCTATAATTCAAGCATTCCAGAGTCTGAGGCTGGGGGATTGCCAGGAATTCAAGGCCAGTCTGAGCTATATATTCATGCCAACCAATCAACGCTACATAGCAAGACTTTATCTCAAAACACACATATCTGTAATCCAAGCATGATGAAGAGAGATAGAGAAGAGAAAAAAGAAACCCAACAAAACAATTGGGTAACTTTAGCAAGTTAGGAGTCCTGGACAGCCAGCTGAAGCCGCATCTCAGCGCATGGTGATTATATTGGCTTTGGAAAGATTTCTGGCATTTTGTCTAGAAGTTTTGATGTCAGTCAACATCATAGAAGGGTGAATTTGGAACTATGGTAACCCAGGATGAATATAGACTCTCATTTAAGGTCTTTCCGAGGGGAGGAGAGGTGGTTTAAGTCTTTATTAAACTGAAAAAAAAAAAAAAAAAGAAAATATATTCTACCTGGTAAAATAGCATAGAAATGAATAAACCAAAATGCATTGTTTCAATCAGAGAAGACTATTTTGCAGATTTGCCTGGACCGTCCAGCCTTCTCTAATTACGTGGGACGATTCCTTCTGGGGCTGTAGGAATTCTACACTGTGACTCAGGAGTCACGATACAGCTGTGGCTTTGTCGCAAGTAGACCACCATCCTCTAAGGAGATTTATCAGCACATTTCAGATGAACAGAAGTCACAAGGGTGTCCAGATTAATCGGGAGGGTGTGACATGGAAAGAAAAGGAGGAGGAGAGGAGACATCTAAGACTCACAGAGGGTCAGAGGTGTGGGTGTCAGACTTCACTGCCTTCCACTTCCTCCAGTCTGGACTGGCGTATCTGCCAAAACTCCTGCCTTTGATGCCACTTCTAAAATCCTGAAAAATGACGCACGCGCACAAGTGAATGTGTGTATGAGTGTGTGTGTGTTTGTGTATGTGTGTGTATGGAGTGGAGGCAGATACAAACAAGGTAGCACAACCCTATAATCCCCTCACTCGGACCTGAGGCCTTGTGAGGATTGTGAGGGATTATGAGATTGAGGGCTAACCTGAGCTATATAGCAAGACCTTGTCTGAAAGAGAAAAAGACAATGGGAGGGAACCTGTGTCCTCAAGTACAGTGCAGTGAAGTCTGAAGCAGAAGATTTTCTAGAGGCAGGGCTGGAGAGATGGCTCAGCAGTTAAGAGCACTGACTGCACTTCCAGAGGTCCTGAGTTCAATTCCCAGCAATGGCATAGTGGCTTGCAACCATCTGTAATGGGATCCTGTCACCCAGAATGTTGGCCTTGAACTCATGCACAATCCTGCCCCACCCACCCAAGCTACTGGGACTACAGGCCGTGTAATGGGATCCAATGCCCTCTTCTGGTATGTCTGAAGACAGCTACAGTGTTACTCATGTACATGAGTATAAATATTTTTTTTAAAGATTTATTTATTATTATACATAGTACACTGTAGCTGTCTTCAGACTCACCAGAAGAGGGCATTAGATCTCATTACAGGTGATTGTGAGCCACCATGTGGTTGCTGGCATTTGAACTCAGGACCTTTGGAAGAGCAGTTGCTGCTCTTACCTGCTGAGCCATCTCGCCAGCCCCTCCTAAAAATATATATATATTTTAAATTTCTAGAGCCAGTAGTTTTGAAACCTGCCTTGGCAGTGTAGACCCGCCATGACAAAACGAGGGAAGAGAACCAGTAGAGGGAGAAGCTGAAGAAGACCTGTTGTACAACAGTGCTGGTCGCACAGGGTTCACTTACAAGCTAGAAGGGTGTACTCAGAAGAAATAGCGGTAAGGGGACTAAGAGACTATGAGGACCCTGGTGTTACATTATACACCATTCTATGGCTTTAAGTTTTATCCTTCTCCCAGGTTGGAAGGGTAATCATAAACTGCAAAATACCACAGTACCCCCAAGAGCTAAATTTCTGGTGACAATAGTTGACCTGAGGGACTTTGAAATGTTACCTAGTCGGAGGACCACACAGGTGGAAAGCGACCCACTGGTGTCTTAGAGTTGACAGAGCTTCACAGAGGAAGATTTTCTTTTTCTTTTTTTTTTTCTTTTCTTTTTTCCTCTTTTTTTCTTTTTTTAGACAGGATACCTCATTTTGTAGCCTAGATTAACCCAAAACACACAATGTAGAACCAGGCTGCTTTCAACCTTGTAACAATCTTCCTGCCTCTGCCTCCAAAGCCTGGGATGACGTAAAGGCTTGAGACAACATGCTTGGCCCACCTAGCGAGAGGTGATTTGATTTGATTTTGGGACAGGGTCTCATGCAACCCCAGGCTAGCCTTGAACTTACTATGTAGGGAGAAATGACCTTGAATTTCTGATCCTACTGCCTCCTCTTCCTGCTGTTCAGGGCTCTCTACCAACCGAGTTCACATTTGCAGCCCTCTTTTGTTATCGCTGATGATTTTTTTTTTGTTGTTGTTTTTCAAGATGGGGTTTCTCTGTGTAGCCCTGGCTGTCCTGGAACTCACTCTGTAGACCAGGCTGGCCTCGAACTCAGAAATCCATCTGCCTCTGCCTCCCAAGTGCTGGGATTAAAGGCGTGCACCACCACCCCCCGGCTGTTCTTAATTTTCTATTACAATCTCATGTCGTACACATTAGCTTCAAATTCATTATGCACTGCGGGTGGGGGCTTCGACTTCATGATCGCCTGACTCCACCTTCCAAGTGCTAAGGTTACAGGAACCTGTCTTCCTCCTCAGACTTCTGATAAATAGAATCTTCATAATAAAGAAAGAAAAATCACAAAGGCTGTAAAAGAGAAATTCGTGATCAATAAAATCCCTCCCCAACTCTCTAGAGGGACAGTTATGAAGAAAGCAAGAGTTGCCCCTAAGCATAATGGATCAAGATTGACACCCAGTGGCCAAGTTCAGCCTTTTTCACTGAAATTCCTTTTCTGTGCAATATGTCTTTTGATTATGTTTTTCTTTGTGAGTTTTTGAGACACAGTCTCATTTGGTAGCCCAGGCTAGCCTAGAACTCTCTAGACTAGCTAGTTTCAGATTTTCCATCCACTTTGCTCTATTACACCCTGACTTCTGGAATTACAAGCATGAGACGCCACACCCAGTTAATTCCCCGACTCTCCCTTTTTAAAATATACCTAAATCTATTCTTGCTTTTATTCCCACTCGTTCTTAACTATTATTTAAGATTTTTGTTTAGCTGAATGTAGTGGCCCATGCCTTTAATCCCCACACTTGGAAGTAGAAGCAGATGGATCTTGGTGAGTCTGAGTCCAACCTTAGTCTATATAGTGAGTTCCAGGACAGTCTGAGCTACTAGGGAGACCTAGTCTCAAAAAAGCAATTACTCTATGTGTACAGCTCTTTTATGTGTATAGCCTGGTATGCAGACGAGGGTGTTGGGTCCCCCGAAACAGTAACTACAGACAGTTGTGAGTCTCCATGTGGGTGCTAGAAATTGAGCTCAGGGATGACTGTTGTGGAATGATACAAAACACACACACACACAAACACACACACACAGACATGCATACACACAAACACACACACACACTTGAGAAGTCAGTATTCTCCCAGCCTAAAAGATCTGGCTCCTATGAGAAGAGACAAAGACTCCTTCTTCTTAGCCACAGGTAATGTCACCAACTTGACATTTTCCATCTTCTCTGACTCTAACTGGGACCAGCCCTGTGCCTGGTTACAGACCTCTTCCTTATCAGCAGCTCCAGGGCTTCTGGCATGCACCAGGGTGGGATGGCTCTGTTTAAAGGAGTCTTGGAATTCCAGGTAGCAAGATCACAACAACATCTCTTCAACCCTTGATGGTCAGATCATTTAGTCCCTGAGAAAGCCACTGTGCCCAGTTAAAAATAAATCTAAAAATGGAAAAATAAAACAAAAGCAAAAAACAGACTTACAAATATTCTTTAAAATAGATAATAATTGGCCATGCTGGCATACACAGGTGTTCTAGCACTTAGAAAGCAGCAACAGGCCAACCTATGAGTATTCAAGGTCAGCCTGGGTTACATATCTAGACTCTCAAAAGGAAATGGGGCTGAGGAGGTGCCGACTCAGCAAAGTGGAGAAAAGCACGCCGTGTGAGCATGAAGATCTGAGTTTGGATACCCTGCACCTGCATAAAAAAAGGCAGGTGTGGCCACACATGCCAATGACCCCCATGCTAGGAAGCTAAAATATAAACCTTTGAGGCCCGCTGGCCAGTCAGGCTAGAAATGAGCTCCAGGCTCAGTGAGACATGGTCATGTGAATACGATAGATAGTGAAATAACTAAAGAACAAAACCTGTGTCAACTCCACATAGGCACACACACACACACACACACACACACACACACACAAACACACACATATGCATACACACGCATGCATACACACACATGCATACACACATGTATACACACATACATACACACATGCATACACACACACACACACACACACACACACACACACACACACGAAGAAAGGAGGGAAGGAGGAACGAAGTTAGAAGGGATGGGGGAGGGACAAGCATCCCATTTTTCTAGGCCGTTTGGGGCTCTGGTCCTTTACAGATTCCCCATTACTGATCTTCCTCACCATGATCTACTGCTCTGTTAGGCATCTTATCATGATGTCTCCCCCTCCTGAGCAGAGCTTTACAGCTGTAGAAACAGTCACTGACTCTAAAACTCTGGCTCTTGTTCCTCCTGAGCAAGTGTTCCTCCTAATTCTCTAGCTTGTTCCTGCCTGACTGGATCCTTTACCCATGCAGGGGCCTGTCAGGCAGTAGACTTAGCATCTGTCACCATCTCCTGTTTTCACACTTCCCAACCAAAGCTACTGACCTGTAGTGTAGTCTTAGAGGCAAGCTCCTGCTGTTCCATGATTGAGGTCTGGGCATCGTGTGACATGGCCTCCCCTGCCTGCACACGCTTCATCCATTCGATCCCAGCCTCTCCTGTGTCAGGCCTGCCATTGCTCCCAAGGGTCCAGCCTACTTCATATTTGAGCTGGCCTCAGTTACCCTACATAGCACCTCATTGCCTCCTTAGAACAGAAACTTAATGAATTGACAGATTGTTTGCCGCCTGCAGAACACTGTATTTCATTAGGATAGGTAACTGATATTCACCATTAATGGATGGAAAGGAGATATTCAGAGCTTGTCTTGTTTGGCCTGTTTAGGGGCTGAGAATATAGTTCAGTAGCAGACCTACTAATTAGCATGCCTGAGCCCTAGATTCAATTCCCAGCACCTAGAGTTGAGGGGCTAGCACAACCTAGCCCCTCTAGAAATTAATCTAGCAGAATGTAGACCATTGCCAGGAGATAGACATTATGGGCCTCGGCAATATGGCGTCAGCAATTAGACGGAAAATGAAATGTTTCCTATAAAGCAACTGTGAATGGCTGTGGAGGGGAGATGGGAATAATTTTTCATCATCACGAGAATGTGCAGCTGGGAGTGTAGCTTGGCACGGCTGGGAAGCAACAGGCATGGTGGGGCCAAGCGTGCTCTGCTATGAAATCGCAAGTAACAATGGCAAAGGCCCCTGGCTGCGGTGGAGCGACACCCAAATTGCCAAGAGAATCCTCAAGGGTAGAGAGCAGGGCTGAGCTAGAAATAGCTAGCTAGAATCCACTCAAAATTCCAGACTTCAGAGAAGACAACGTTGCTCCCTTCACTGGAGAGTTCCCTTTAACTTTGACAAGGCCATCTTGATTGCCTTGCTTCAACCTCCTAAATAGCTAGGCTCACAGGCTTGGGTCAGCAGGCCCAGCTTGAGTTATTCTTAGATAATCAGTTTTGCTTCCGTTTAATCTCTTCTCCCTTCTTGGAACTCACTCATCACAAAATTCATCTGCGTATCATTTTCTTATATTTTCTTTTTCAGCTTCCCCCAACCCCCTTACCCTCTCCCCACCCTGCCCCCTTCCTGGGAAGACTCTGTGACCCTCCAGATTCTGTTTGTTTTTATTTTTAATTGTTTGCATTTGGTTGTGTTTGTTTTCGTGTTTATGTTTTGAGAATCTGAATCTGAATCTTGGTATGTCTGGTATGTGGTCCAGGCTGGCACCAACTCGAAGGCATATCACACACACACACACACACCTCAGCCTCCCAAATGTGTGCCTATGCCATGTCACCTGGCTGAAAGCATAGATTCTAATTTTCTTACTCATAGAATATCAGTTTCCATGGTGCCGATTCTTTTTTTCCATCTGTCTTTTGTTCTTCAAGGTTACCTGGTTATTCTTTGTAATCTTTCCTCCCACCACCCGCTTTTGTTATTGTTGTTCACCTTCTTCTTCTCCTCCTCCTCCTCCTTCCCCTTCTCTCCCTTTTCCTCCCTCCCCACCCCCCACCCCCGCCCCCAACAGGGTTTCTCCGTGTAGCTCTGGCTATCCTGGAACTCTGTAGACCAGATTGATCTCTAACTCACGAAGACCACCTGCCTCTGCTTCCTGAGGGCTAGGATTAAAGGCGTGCGCCTCCAGCATGGCTGTCTGTATGTTTTCTTCCTGATGATTCCTCTTGTCACCAGTTTTCAAATCTTTCCATTATTTCTTTGGCTAGTGCTTGATGGCTTGACTCTCTGGTCCACATTTTTTGTAATCTGGAAGTATCTGATAAATCCTGAGATTCGGAGTGAGTTGGCTCAGTGGATAAATGTACTTGATGTCCAAGCCTAGAAACCTGAGTTTGAGCCCCAGATCCCATATAAAAGCAGATGGAGAGAACCAACTTCATAAACTTATCTTCTGATCTCCACGTCTGTGCTATGACAATTATACCCATGCCTGCACGCAATTAAAAATCCTAAGGTTCATTTTTATTTAAGGGTGTAACCCTAAGCAACTGGTTTTAAGTATGTGTATGGCCACTACTGGGAGATCTAAGTATCATAAAACTATGTACTGTAGCCTTTAGCTAAATTATTATTATTATTATTATTATTATTATTATTATTATTATTATTGAAAATAGATACTTTTCTCATACAATATGGCCTGATTAGTTTCCCCTCCCTCTACTCCTCCCAGTTCCTCTCCACCTTCCTCCCCTCCCCTCTGATCCATTCCATTACTATCTCTCATTAGAAAAGAATGGGCTTCTAAGAAATAACAACTAAAACATGACAAAATGAAATAGAATAAGTGAAGCAAAACTATCATATTGAAGTCGGGCAGGGCAACCCAAAAAGAGGAAAAAAGTTCTGAGAGTAGGCACAAACATCAGAGACCCACTCAATACCACAGTCAGGACTCTCATAAAAATACTAAGCTAGTATTTTTATAGCTAGTATTTTAAGCTAGTATTTAATAGTTATAATAGATACACAGAGGATCTGCTGCAGACCCATATAGACCCTGTACTTGCTGATTCAGGCCCTGTGAGCTCATCTGCACCTTGCTCAGTTGATTCAGAGGGCCTTCTTCTCCTGGTGTCCTCCAGCCCCTCTGGCTCTTGCAATCTTCCCACCTCCTCTTCTTCCTTGGGAGTCCTTGAGCTCTGAGAAGGGATATTTCATGGAAATCTCCCATTTAGACTCTCTCCATGTGATATCTAGCAGTGAGTCTTTGCATCTGCTCCATATGCTCCTGGAGGAAGCCTCTCTGACCATGGCTACATAGGGTAGCCATGGCATCTATGGGCATGGCAGAGCGTCATCCTACTGATTTCCTTAAAGATCAGTCATATTTGGTTCTACCCTAGGTCTGTGAGCTATCTAGCCTCTGCTTCTTGGTTATCCAAGCAGTGTCAGGTGTGGGTTCCTTCTCATTAAGAGACCCTTATGTTAAATCAGAGATTTGTTGGTGTCTTAGTCAGGGTTTCTATTCCTGCACAAACATCATGAGCAAGAAGCAAGCTGGGGAGGAAAGGGTTTATTCAGCTTACATTTTCACATTGCTGTTCATCATCAAAGGAAGTCAGGACTGGAACTCAAGCAGGTCAGGAAGCAGGAACTGATGCAGAGGCCATGGAGGGATGTTACTTACTGGCTTGCTTTTCCTGGCTTGCTCAGCCTGCTCTCTTATAGAATCCAGGACTACCAGCCCAGGGATGGCACCACCCACAAGGGGCCCTCCCCCCTTGAGAAAATGCCCCACAGCTGGATCTCATGGAAGCATTCCCCCAACTGAAGGTCCTTTCTCTGTGATAACTCCAGCCTGCGTCAAGTTGACACACAAAACCAGCCAATACAGTTGGCTACTCCCACAAGTTCTGGGCCTCAAACTCAGAGATTCACCTGCTTCTAACTCTCTAACACTGCAATTGAAGACATGCACCCTTATGACAGGCACTACTTGTTTTGTTTGTTTTTTTGTTTGTTTGTTTTTGGCTTATTTGTTTGTAGTTCTTGTGTAGCTCAGGAGAGCCTTGATCTTCCTCATCCCTCCCCCTTAACCACTCTCGGGCATTCTGTGCGTCTCTCATCTCTCTGTCCGGGCTGTATGATTTGAGTTAATGAGTTGCATGGTTGACATTCTTGCTCTATCCGTGCATGATCTGCTAAAACAAACAAACAATCGAAAAGCAACCAAAGAATACTTGGTTGAGTTAACTAAATAAGAGCTGCAGGTCCATGATGGCTCACAACCACCTGTAATGAGATCTGATGCCCTCTTCTGGTGCATCTGAAGACAGCTACAGTGAATTACGCCTGAGCGAGCAGGGCCCAGAGCGAGCAGGGTGGCAAAGGTCCTGAGTTCATTTCCCAGCAGCCACACACATGATAGCTCACGGCCATCTATACAACTACAGTGTACTCATACACATAAAATAAATAAAGTAAATCTTAAAAAAAAAAAAAAAAAGGGCTACAGGTCTCCCTTTTTGGCCTTATCCTTGGCTTGGTAGGCAAGTCATTAGTCTGCAAGATGTTGACTTTTTTCCTCTGTTACCAAAAGATAAGACTCTGTGCACACACTCGAGATCCCAGTAATCCAGAGACTGAGTTCAAGGCTGCAGAGCAAATTCCACGCTAGCCTGCATTACCTGTGACCCTGGCAAGTCTACAAAGTATCGTGGGTACAGGCCTGTAACCCCCAAATCTGGGAGGCTGGGCTAGTAGAATTGAGAGTTTGAGGGGCTTTGACTACATGGGAAGACCCTGTCTGAGGAAGAGAAAGGGAAAAAGAAAAAGAAGAGAGAGGAGAGCTGAGAGAGAACTATGATTTTCCCTTTTGGTCTCAGCTGGCTTCCTTTTTTCTTTTTTTTCTTTTTTTAAGATTTATTTATTTATTTTATGTATGTGAGTACACTGCAGCTGTCTTCAGACACACCAGAAGAGGGCATCAGTCACATTACAGATGGTTGTGAGCCACCATGTGGTTGCTGGGAATTGAACTCAGGACCTTTGGAAGAGCAATCAGTGCTCTTAACCACTGAGCCATCTCGCCAGTCCTGTCAGCTGACTTCCAACTCAACAACCAATAGAAAGTAGCAGAAGTGATGCTGTTGGCTTCTGGGGCTACGTCAGGAAGGAGCTGTGACTCCCATGCATATTCCTGTGCTGTGAGGAAATCCCAGTCACAGAACAGGTCATGATGAGAGAGATCCCCAGTCCCAGCTAAGGCTTCGGCTGATCAAGCATCACTGGTGAGCACAGAGTGAAGATGCCTCTGAAGATTGACTCTGCCTTCCTCACCCCAAATCTTGTCCAGCTACTGTGGCTCATGAGAGGCCCCAGATGAAGGGGATG
>JADRCD010214470.1:0-31801 GCA_019843815.1 Montemys delectorum | reverse complement strand
TCTCTCTCTCTCTCTCTCTCTCTCTCTCTCTCTCTCTCTCTCTCTCCTCTCTCTCTTTTAAATGGGGATAGATTCAGAAAACTAAAGCAGTGACCAGGCTTCTGTCAAAGCCCAAATGGAACTTTAGCAGAGATTTTTATAATCACAAGTCACTAACAGGGATCACTAAGAATATCATGTCACGTTAACTTATATACTCTGTTTCTGACAGAGTTGTTAGTGAGCAGGAAAAGTCTAGTCCACTTGGGGTGTCAAGAGTCTTGGCACTCGAGCATTAAATAGCAAGTTAAGAGCTGAACTCGGCTCAGACAGAATCTTCTTGTCACAAGCCCTCTGAATACCTCAGCCCATATCTCTACTCCCAGAGGGCCATTTACTCACTGGACTAAAGGTTATACCCCTAGGGGTTGCTTTATCTGTGTGAAGAACCCAAGTCAACAGGTAGGTACTCAGACAGGGGAACTGAGACATGCCCACTGTGTGAGGAGCAGTAGGTCTTGTTAGGAAACAGACAAGGCCTGGCCTCTCCTCGGAGAACCTGGAGCTCGGGGATAGTGTTGTTCTTTGAATGAGAAGTGTCCCCCATCCAGCTGATGTGTCTGAACACATGGTTCCCAGTTGGTGCTGATGTGTAAGGAAATTGTGGAACCTTTAGAACAGGAAGCAGTGCAGCACTAGGGATGGGCTTTAAGAATCCTTAGCTTGCTCCATTTCTAGTTAGCTTACACGGCTTCCTATGTGTGTCTGAAACATGACCAGTCAGTTTCGTGTTGACCTGCATATCTATCTAGACCTTTAGGATTGTAATCCAAAGTAAACTGTTTTCTTCCAATGATCCTTGTGTTTAACACAGCAACAGGAAAGTACAGACAGTGGTTAAATGAATTAAGAAGCAGACAGATGGCAAAGGTGTTAAGAAAGGACAGTGCTGGGTGCTGTGAGAGAAGCCACTGGGAAGGCTTCCCTAACCAAACAGCACTAAAGCCAAAAATCAGGACCGGGTTAGAAAGTTAAAGCTAGCAGAAGACAGTCCCAGAAGAAAGCTTGTCAGGTTCAGCAGTGAAAAGAAAGCCTAAGAAGCAGGAACAAAGCATACCATGCCTACAAGACAGGCTAAGGAGAAGGCCAAGCCTGAGTGGTGGGTGCTGGGGTGCTGGATGCTGCTGCTCTGAGAGCAATGGGGCCTGGAACTGAAGGGATGGCAACAGGGAAGCAATATGATCATTCAGGCTCTGAGAAGGGGCCATTTTGGCTGTGTATGAGAACTGGGAGATTGGGAAATATGGGGATATAAGTCCCCAGTTAGAGGAGCCCCTGTAGCAGTCCTGGCAATTACCGTCAGAATGGACAGACATGAATCACACCTAGGTCTGAGGGTTCACAATTACATAACAGCAACCAAGTTCATTCATGCTCGGATAATAACATGGAGGAAGCACTCCTCGGGGCCACATTTTTCCTCGGCTCTGCCCTTGGTCACTGTCCTTTCCAAGATCTTTATCTTGATGGGGAAGAAGCCAGAGGGAAACCAGCAAAGCTGCCCAGGACATGAATCTGGGAGGGATGCTCAACACCAGATGCAACTGACGCATACTTTGAGCTCTCTACAGGATCAGGCAAAGGACGGGTTTGTAAGACTGAACACCTCTTTTGGCCTATGTTCTCAAGGAATGCTCAGGGCTGGGGACACATCTGGCAATGCAAACACTTCCCGGGCTGTGATAAGAGCTTCCACATAAGCATGTAAACACGCTTGCCAGAGCGTGCACTGACAAGGAAAGTTCACTCTAATCCAGAAAATAGAAGTTGTTTTTCAAAAGTGGCCTCTGGCCTTGCCCTTACGGGGGGGGGGGGGGGGGGGGGGGGGGGGGGGGTCGCTTCACAGCATGCAAAGCCTAGGAAAGTGAGAACTCAGGACAGATATCCAGCAGGAACTACAGGCAAGACAGGCCTCATCCTTATTTTAGGAGGAAGATTTAGCATTAATATTCACATGCTGGTTTTCAAGTGGCACTGGCCTAGTTCACATCTTGATTGACTTCTAAGAATTTGGCCCCCTCCCCCATCCACCCACAAAGGACAGAGCCATAAGACACAGCCAAGAAAACTAGTCCCTCTCAAGAAGGCAAAACTGGGCATCATAGGGACGAAGTGCTTTCTAACCCTTGGCCACAGAGCTAATGCATGGCCATTCTGGAACACCTCTGCCCCATGCAAGGGACAAAGGCCCAAGCATCGGAGGTTTGCCGTACAACACAGGTTCACAAGTATTGTGCTTCATTTGATACATCTCCATTTGAATCTGTCAGAGATTCTGGAAGAAGAACTGACACAGAAATCAGTGGTTTCCAGCGCGTACATCCATACACAAGCTCGGCAGCCGAGGGCTAGAGAGCACTTCATTCCTATGAGATTCAGTTTTGCCTTCTTGACATTAGTCCACCAAACCCACCCACAGGGTCCACAGAGAGACTGGGTAAGAATATACATGCATGAGGCTGGCATGATGCTGGAGCATTCCACTGATGACCTTTAGGACTCTTAACTCAGCCCTCCACCCAGATAAGAACACAACTGCATCAGGACACTGGGCTTCTGCTTCCAGACTTTCGAGAGATAGTAAAACTGTGTGGGACATCTGGGAGGGGTTACGAGACAGACAACTTAAGAGCTTTGCAAGTCCGGACACTGGAAAGCCTGAGTTCTTGACCTAGTTTAGTCATTTTTTGGCAGCTATGGGATCTTAGGCAAGCCACAACTTATCTATGACTCAAATGTTACCTTAGATTGAAGAGGGCCGAGATACAGGTTCTCAATGACTTCAAAGCCTCACTCAGCTCCAGAACTTCTCAAGCTTTACAAATCTGCTTTATGAGGCTCTCATAAAGGAGCTGGTTGCCCTCACAGAGAAGAGAGAAAGTCCCCCGACACAAGTTTGTGAGCATAAAAGAAAGATGCACACACAGTTGAGGGTACCTATTCGGGGAAATGAGACAGAGGCTCGAGGAGAGCAGATTCAGAATCACGTTAAAAAGAAACAATTCCCAGCCACCAGGAATACTCGGTAACGGACAAAACCATCATGAGATTCTCAAAGGAAAGACGATGATATGCAGCTTTACACTCCCAGTACCTAGCCTCCTAAGGGCTTCACAGTAGATTCACGGAAGGTTAAGAGGGAAGCAGAGAGCCGTCTGATGGGGTGTGAACTTCCCACTGCTGGGCTGTTCAGGCATCAGCTGGATGACCATCTGGACAGGCTGCTGCAGAGTGGATTTCTATCCAGTGTAGGAGGTTCTGCTAAAGGTCGATGTGATATTTATTTCCTCAATTCTTTCCCCACTAACTCTTCCTACATATTTTTGTCAGATTAATCTTCCTAAAGGACAGCTCTGTTGATGTCACCCTCCCACTCAGGAACTTCTGATGACTTCCTATTCAATTAAGTCCACAATCCTGGCGTTTGAGGACCCTACTCCTGCTCTGTCTTACAGCTTTTATTCATCTGTCAAAACCCAACTTACCTATCTGCCCCATATCCTGCAGTTTCCAAACTCTGTCTACTGTAACTTACTGTAACACAATTATAACGTATCTGCCGATAGTTCTGTCTTGTGATATGTAAAGTTCCTCAATAAGAAAGCAATCTTTATCCCTGCACCTCTAACATGAGGCAAAGTCCCTTTCTTTTAGCAATAATTCATTAAAAATAATTGAAACTGTTGACCCATTACAAACCAAACATTCTGTTGATAGGCATTATCTCCTTGGTTTTTATAACAAATGTATTATCCCCATTACATAAACAAGGAAGTAGAAGATAAATAATGTGCGTAAGACACGAAGGCAGTGGGTGACAGGGGGAGGCTTCAAACCCAGCAGTGCATGCCTGTAAGTCCTAGATATAAGCCACTCCACAAAGCTGGTTTTCTGTAACAGGATCAAAGCAATTCATGCATTTAACCATTCAGCAACTATTAGGGGATCCGTGCTGCATGTGGCTTCTGCCTTCAAGATGCTTACAACCTAGTGAGCACAAATCTGTACCAAACACTACCAGAGAACAATTTACGAGAAGAAAAACCTCTTGATCAAATTAAAGGGATGTAAAATATGACCACCATGCCTTTCAGTCCTGAGCAACTACTGCATGCTGAGCATGGACGGCTGAAAGCCATACCATGAGGCTTTGCGACTAAATACACAGCTATGGGCAAGGCTATCTACAGAGGGGACGACCATTTCTAAAGCAAAGTGCCCAAGTTAACTCCCAGTACGGCCACATTCTGGCTGTGTGCCCTTAAGCAATTCCCATTGTTTCTTTCTGCACATGGGTTCCCTCAGTCTGAGAAATGAAGATAGATAAGTGTTTCCTGCCTCATAGGAATGGTGTGGAGATGAAGGACTAAGCTGGAAATGAAGACCAACAATGCTGCTGCCATATGTTGATATACGTCTCACTTATGACTAAGTAACTTGAAGGTGAAGGTCTGATCCCAACATCCTTAGGAATCTCAAACATCTTTGTAACCAGATTCTCAACACTGGAACAGAATACACAAGACAAAGGAGAAGAGAGACCACCTACTTTTGTTCTTGGTCTCAGAGGCTGCAGTTTGCGGCCAGCTGGTTTCACTGCTTTTAGCCTGTGGCAAGGCAGATCGTCATGGTACAGCGGGTGTGGCAGAAAAGACCCACTCACCTCATAGTGGCCATTAAGTGAAGAGACTGAGAGGCCTAGAAAGAAGAGCTTCCAAGAACATGCCCCAAGGATCTCCTTCCCATAGCCTGGCCCCACCTCTCAAAGTTCCTGTCAACCCCATATCATCCATCAAATTATGTCTCACTCAGTAGACTCAACCATTATAAGTCAGACCCCTCATAATTGTCTCTAAATGATTGGATCCACCAATTGGGGATCATAATGAGACTTCTGGGAAGACTTTCTGTCTAAACCATAAGTCTTCTTCAGGGACCACATGGGGAGGTTTGAACTAAGTCTTGAAACGCAAATGAAAAGACAATAGGAAACTGGTAATGGTGGTGGTGGAGGTAACAGTGGCAAATGTTTGGCAGTAGGAGCCAGCAGCAGCCACACTCCCTTGTCCTTGTCCTATGGCTCATTCTCTTCTCTGCCTGACATGCATGTTCTAGCAACCATGACATGTCAAAATCTTACTCATCATCAAATGCCAACCCACGTGACTTCAAAGCCTTCTCACATGCTTGGCGGACACATCTCTTGCCGAGGCTAGTGTTTAAAGTGGTTAGTATTTTTATGTGCTTTTGAACATATACATATTGGCATACACAGTGTGTGAGCAGGTAGATCTCCATGGGGGCTCTGTGGTGCTTGTCATATGCCCATGAAGCAGCTTATTATATGAAACACCAGACAATGCTCACCAACTGGAGCTCAAACATACCTGTTAAACTAATTACAGTGAGGCTGAAATTAGAAAGCACCCCCAAACTGCAGCCAGGACCACTGTAAATAATACTTTCTACTTGACATGTTGAATTTCTCACCAATGGGAAGGAAGCTGTGATTTATTACTGAGAACTGCCACTCTTAATAGAGAAAGAACTGATGATCCAATGAAACTCCACCCTGCCTAGCACTCATTTACCAGCCACAGATCACCCGCTGTTTTGATTTCCTCATTAAAGTGAATAAACGGGGAAAAGTGAGAAGGGTTATTTTTTTAAATGGTCACAAACGCATAAAAAGTTTCTTAATGTCAGCACACAACAGCCATCATTGCAGTTCTGCTTTAAAGCCTGAAGGAATTTTATTTTTCTCTCCGTTAAGTTTTGGTTTGATCAAACACAGTGAAAGTATTCAAGGAGAATGGTAATGGCAGGCTGAGAAGAAAGGCATAGAAAGCACCTAACAACAGTAAAAGTGTGACATTCACGGCTGACCCAATCAGGGAAAGTGTGACATTCACGGCTGACCCAATCAGGGAAAGTGTGACAACATTCACGGCTGACACAATCATACAGAGGGAGGAAGATTTGCAATGTCGAGGCAAAAGAACTGAAAAGATAATAAACTTACCCAACCCTTAGATAACTGCCTTTCTCCAGATCATTCGGCAGTTATCTGTATACTGACTAGTCTTTATTTACTGCAGATCTCACTTTTTAATTATGGGCTTAAAATATTTTTTAAAAATTATTGCTGAAGGAGATTAATATGTTAAAGACTAACTTATAAGCCTACTTCTAAATTTTAACTGTCTTGTGTGTATAGCTATTTTGCTGAGTACCGTGCGCATGCCTGATGCCGAGCAGAGGCCACTGGATCCCTTGGAACTGGAGTTACAGAAGGCTGAGCCGCCGCAAGGGTGCTAGGAATGAAAGCCAAGTATGTGTACGCAGTACGTGCTCCTGAGCAGAGACATCTCTGCATCTCTGAATGTCAAACTGAATCAATTTTTAATGACTTCAATTTAACATCAGGAAGAATACAAGTGCATTTTAATGCTGAATAAGATATCTGGGGGGAAAGGAAGAAAGCCTGGGGGCGGAGGCAGGTAGACGAGCACTGACTATTGTTGAAAACAAAAGGGGCCTAACAGAAAACAAACCCATAGAGATTATTTTTTTCCTCCTAATGTCTTTGCCATGTTATCTTTCTTTAGGTGAAAATGTTCTATGATCAGAGGTTTCATTTTAACACCACCAATATTGTGGTCCCATGACTGCCTGGTAGCTAACTTCACAGTTGCCCAGACCTGGAGATAGAACTCACAGTCAAAATAATGAACTCGTATCTTGTACACGAAGGATCCGTCTATAATCTCAAACTACACAGACAAACACCCCAAGGTAATACAGACAAACAATCCAAAAGTAATTCCAGGCCACAGAAACTGCTTCAAGTTTTTTCCCCAAAGATACATTGTTAGTAAAATAAACAAGATCAGCACATTTCCCTCCCTTACACCCTAAACCCTGGCTCTCAGACTATAAAGGACAGTTTCACAATTCACTAAAGAGTCCCTTCAATTTGTTGTTACTACATTTTTTTTATTTGAATTCGTGCTTGTTTCGTTCACATGCACTCACACACACACACATGCACACGCACCTGTCACAGTTCACCTAGTGAAGTGAGCGGACAGTTTCTGAGAATGGGCTCTCAGAACACAGGTCATCAGGGTTGGTGACAAGCACCCTTGCAAACCTGCCTAGTCACCTCATCAACATCCTCCACTTTGAATTTGAATAATGGCACACTAGGAAAACCTACAATTTATACATTGACTGCAATTTAGGGGTCAAAGGTCAAAGGAAGAGCATCCACTGCTCAGGATCCAAACAACTGTTCTCAGCACAGAAATTTATTTGCCCCAGAGAGACAGAAGACGAGGAATAGAGATAAAGACAGGAGGTAGAGAAGAAGGGGGAAGGGGAAGGAAAAGGGGTGTCTGTCCCGGAATTGAGAGGACTTGATGTGTAATCATGACGTTTTCAGGGAGATAGGTAGAACTAGAAAAAAGATCCTGAGTAAGGTGACCTCAGGAAGACAAACATGGCGTGCAGTCACTGACTCACATGTAGGTATTGGCTGTTAAGTCAATGATAACCAAACACCACCTGTGGAACCACAGAGGTTAGGTGTAGAGTGAGGGTCTGGGCACTGGGTTCGAGGGAGAGAAAAGAGGGGAACGAGGGAGGGAATACAGGGAAAGGCAGCTAAAATCAAAGACCACTTGAGAGGTAGCGTGGAAACTCAATGTAGCAACTATGTAAAACAGATACACGCATGAAGATCTAAACAAAACTGCCAAATAAACGGGGAAAGACAGAACCCCAACTGGACACCGCTTACCACCAAGTGAAGCTTCCAGTCCCAGGATTGGGTTACATCTATCCCAAGTTATGGCTGGGAGTCAGATAATGCCTAAAGGTTCTTACACTAGAAGCAGCCATGCTGGGAGGTGTTGGCACCTCCCAAGAGTAAAGGAGGCGCTTCCTGGTGAGTGCTGGCTATTGTGGGACTGGACTGGTCACTGGGCAGTGGATTATTATAAAGCAAGGTTAGCCAACTATCCAGCCTCTTCCGTACACCCCTACTTACACACTTGACAATGCTCCTCTCCATGTTTTCTACTACCTGTTAAAGCAGCGGGATGTCCTCAAGTGACTCCCACATCATACATTAGGCTTTCCAGCCATGAGAACCTTACCTAAATAAATCTTTTGTTCTTAAATTACTTTGTCTTGGCTGGGGGCAGGAGGTGGGAAAGAACTAAGATACTAAAGTATAGGAGCTCTTGTCTGTCACAGTTTAATGTATGCTTACTATGTGCCAGCCATGGAGTGTTACATCTCTTCTGGTTTCATCTTCACCAAAGCCAATGAACAAGACATTATTGTTCTCAGTGTACACAAGAGCAAACTGGGTTCAAAAAGACTAAATAATCTAAGAACACACCACTGAAAATGCCCAGGTGAGTGAGCTACAGACCTGGGGCCATCTGAGTTCCACTTGGCCTCTCATTATAGAACTGATTCATGTCTTCAAGACTGCCAAAGACCTACAGCATGGGTCTTTTGGTTTTTTGTTTGTTTGTTTTAAGGCCCTGGCATGCAGTTCGTGATAGACAGAAAAGCAAGACTCAATGAAGTGAATGGGAGGCATACTGTGAAAGAAGCCATACTCTTCCTGTTTTATGAGATATATTCACATTGCTTAGCCAAGGCTAGTCTTGAACTTGCAATCCCCCTGCTTCAGCCTCCAGTGCTGGAATTATAGGAATGTACCACACCTGCCTAATGCTGCACTTTTACAATAAAATATCCGGTCATCTTGTTAAATCATTCATACCATTCTGTCAGTCAAACCAACAACAACAGAACATAAAGAGATTGCCCAGCTTTCTAAATTCAGCCCTGGTCTCCCTAAAAGGCTTGTTGTGATAAGGAAAGCCCCTAAGCTCCTTACCAGTCTTTGCAAACTGGCATCATGTTGCCCCAGCTACGGTAGTCCCTGCAAATCTTGTCATTAAATAAAATGAACACATCAAGAGAAAAAGGGTCCCGTATAAGTCAGCCATTTCTTAACCATGGCGTCCGGCTTTAGGAAGACTGGTGGGCAGGGCAGCTGAGAAGCCCAGCAGAGCAAAACCCAACTCAGCTAGACAACGGGGTGTGGGCGGTCCCACAGAGCAGCAGAAACAGCTATGACACCACTGGAAGTTGACTCCCTTAATTCAGCACAGTGGTAGGCCAAGGTCTTGGTCAACATCTAGAAACAAAGGAGATGGAGTCTATGGGCAAAAAAAGCCACACCAGAGGTTGATTAAATGCTAACATTTAAAAAAAAAAAAAAAACTGCCAGAAAGGCCAGCCAGTCTTCGGGACGGGGGAAGCCTTCCAACTCAGTCTCCCACTTGTTTGACTTAGAACAGGCAAGGCACAAAGTCAGCTGGGAATGCAAGTCTTTGTTTTGTTCTGTTTTAACTTATTTATTATTATATGTAAGTACACTGTAGCTGTCTTCAGACACACCAGAGGAAGGTGCCCAATCTCATTACAGATGGTTGTGAGCCACCATGTGGTTGCTGGGATTTGAACTCAGGACCTTCGGAAGAGCAGTCAGTGCTCTTACCTGCTGAGCCATCTCTCCAGCCCTGGGAATGCAAGTCTTGAATCAAAGATAGTGGGAACCAAGGAGGGAAGGTCAGTCCCCACATAGGACCAAGAAGTAGGACCAAGCTTTGTCACCTGCCAGGCAGGGGGATTACAAGTTTGAGGCTACCCTGGGCTATGCAGTGTGAATATATCTCATAAAATAAGAAGGGTACAGCCTCTTTCACAGACTTGTCTTGTTGCCTAAATTCACCTCTGGTTTCTCTCCCAGACACTGTGTGAGAGAATATTTGTTTTTTACTCATTTCAGACAGATACTGGCTATCTCATGGACTAGATGCAATCCCCCTGCCCTCAAAGGTTAAAGGAGAAGCTGACTTTTCAACATTAGGAATTGCCTGGTTTCAACGAAATATCTAATACACAGCTAACTAAAGTTTCCCTCTTGCTTGTTAATTCTGTATTTTGAGTTTTAAGACCTAAAATTAGATTATACATAAATGACAAGAACTCCTTTTCTGGTAACTGTTAAAAACCCCAAATTTTAAATCCCTACTAAATGGTTTTAATCATGATAACAATCCTAGTCTTAATTTTTGAGATCTATAATTTGTAAAAATTTTACAATAAAATAAGCAGACTGTCCTTATGGAAAAAAAGAATAATTAAAATCTTTCCCAACTGCAACCACCATCAGAGTTTTCCTGGTGCATGAGTGTCTCTGGGGGCAGGGCAGACTTAAGATCGAACTGTCCTTAAAACCCTGCATTGTTACTATGGAAGCAGCTCTATATTTTGGCTGTTTTTTCCCCCATGATGGTAATAAAGACTATATTCTTTATATGCAGCTTTCTTTTCACTTCGAAGTGCTATGACAGTAATCCGCCTCACATGTAGCATGCCCTGCCTTGTCTAGGCAGTCAGTCTTCCTTGACGCACTACTGAGCCAAAAAAACGCTAAGGGCAGGCCATCAATCAACTGGATTACACACACAAATGCAAGCATAAGCACACACACACACACACACACACACACACACACGTGTACACACCTACACCACACATACACTCTGTGCACACATATACACACTCCTTGAAAAAAATCACAGAGGAGTCCACCCAGCCCCCAGTCATAGTTTGCCTGGCCAAACTCTAACCCCTCAGCTTCCAGGCATCTCTTTGATAACTATTAATCAAATCGTGAACTAAGGAGAGAATACTTCCTGCTTTACACTGAGTGTTTCAAAATGTTTCCATTTTAGTGTGCTGGCCTTCCTGCATGGCCATTTTTGGCATCTTCCAGAAGCCCAGGAAGTCTGCTCTGATGTGTACTAAGCCCCCTTCAACAACACCTTCTGAGCTCCCACGCCACTCCAGCAGCCCATCAGCTGCAAACCGTCATCCTGTGCGATTGAGCTCAGGGAAGCAGGCATGCAGAGCCAGGCTTGCTGAACAGGGGAGGTAATCACATTGAGTAATGCTGTTTGTCATAAAAATGAGGTGTAACCCTGAAGTCATGAAACTGGTTTTCTCGTGAGGATCATAATCTCGCTCTGAAGGGAAATTCTAAAGAAGAGTTCCACATCTACAGGGTGATGGACGTGCCTGAGCTTTGGGGCTTTTCTTTGGAATTAGTACAAAACTGCCAAAGGCACTATGAAGATATTTCCCACTTAGATATACACGCAGATAGAGAATGAATATAGTTGAATTGATGACTTCTGCCAATTTTCTCCTAACCTAGGAATCTGCTTGATTGCTACAACTAGATTCTTTTTATTTATTCTTTTAATATTATTCTCACCTCCTGCTTGATGGAAATAAACATATTAAAATATGAGTCTTCAAAGAATCAACGATTGAATACATAAAAGTGCTATACAAATAAATCACTGAAGTAACATTAGAGAGCCTTGACCCAAAAATATTTATTGAGCAAATATGAGCAAAAAGAGCAGAGCAATAGTTCATGGGAGTTTAACTATAGAGACTTCTTTCAACAATCTCTTTGTAAAAAATTATTTTGTTCCTGTGAAGATTTTGCTTCTCCCTGGCAGTCTTTTTGGTCTGGTTCTTATTTTAATTAAGTAGACAGAACACTGGGATTCCCATTATAGTAGCCCTCTGTATATTCAGTAGCTATATTCTAAGACGTCCAGTGACTGTCTGAACTACTTATATCAATCTGTTTCCTGTTGTTACAACAAAATACTTGAAGCTGGATACTTTACAAAGAAGATTTGGTTCATAGCATAAGCCAGCATCCTGGCAAACCCGCAATCCTGCCAAACCGCTTTACAATATGGTAAGGATCTAAGCATGTGATTTTTCTATTTATTTATTTAATTTTTCTATGTGAGGGCTTTGCTTCCATGGATAGATATGTACCACTTTTGTGTCCCATGCTCTCAGAGGCCAGAAGGTGTTCATTCCCCTGGAACTAGATTTACAGATGGTTATAAACCACCATGTGGGTTCTGGGGACTGAACCTAGATCCCTGCAAGAGCAGCAAGTGCTCTTAACCCCTAATCAATACTCCAGCCCCAACCATGTCACTTTAAAACAATATGTTCTTAAGAGAAGCAACTCACATGCAGCAAGCTACCATTAATCTCTTCTGAGGACAACAGGCCTTAAAACCTAATCAGCCTTCACCAGGATTGTCTCTTAAAACTTGTATCACTTCAACACTGCTACACAGGTGAGCGCACTTGAACACAGGAACTTTTGGGAGACAAACTATATCCATACCATAGCTAATAAACCCTGTATGAACCATGGCTTTTCCCTCAAAGAGTAACATCTATAAAAAATGTTTTAAAGAGTATGTTCTTAGGATAAGTAACTCACACTGCTGATTTGACAGCTAGCATGCCTACTAAATGATCATCAGGTGCATAGGGATCAGAAACACTGGACAAACTGTTCATTCACATCCCAGTGGCATGGAGTGAGATGGCACAGGATGTCAGCACACTAATCAGAATGGTATGCACTTTAAGATGACAGTTTCTTTACTCTTGGAATTTTCCATGTCATCCCTTTGGACTGTTCAAGACGACTGGCAGCTGAGGAGGCATAGCAGTCTTTTCAAGCCAGGAAGAGTGAGTGCAAAAGTGCCGAAACCACAGAAGGAAACTTTCTAACTCGTCTACGCCTTACTCCTCGATGCTTCTGGTACTTTCTCTTCTCTTGTTCAACATTTCAAATGGTTTTCCAAATTCTCCTAGATGAAATTCAAGACCATGGTGGGTCACCTCCCATAGTTAGGAGAGTGCCGACCTACGCCATATGTTGTAACCATCTGGGCCAGAACAGAACACACAAAACGGGCAGGTTGCTGGTCTCCATCCCAGGATTGTCATATACAGCAGGTAAAATCGATGAGCTGTCACTTCAGCGAGCTGCTTAGGAGACTGGCTTCTGCTCTGGAGTATCAGATTCTGTTCTAGTCCTTTGACCGAAGGACAAGGAGAGGCTAAATGATTTTCCAAAGTCACACTTCTAACTAGCAACAGAGCCGGTAGCAAGAACCCTTGCCTCTGTCTGCCAGGTGAGAATACCTAAGCACACAAAGCACATGGTTTACTGAACCATGTCCATCTTTAGCACAGTAACGCATACCTGACCTATGCTCTAGAAACTAGAACTCCCATGCCCAGCGGGATCTCAGGAAGGCAAACCTCACCATTTGTAAATGATCCCTCCAAGAGTATGAAAGGAAACAGAACAAACAAAATCTCCCATGGCCAAGTTCCTAATTAACTTCTAATCCAGAGCCAGGATGTGGGGCATGGGGAGGAGCACTCTAGTTCCCATCTGCATTGCGCAAGCTGTATTGATCTTCATCAAATGCATGTCTGACCTAACGAAAATGATGTTCAAGGGCTGAAAAATGAAACAACGGAAGTTCCCCCTCCATTCAGAGGTAAGAAGGCTTTGTTAGTGATCTCTCCTGGGGAGATGTGCACAAGGGTCTCTTTATCCCAGAAAAATGACTCTACCCAAGTCCCTACTGGTGAACCAATGAATTTATTGTGCTTACTTTCAGGACCGTGAGAAAGGGATTACTTAGAGGTGTGCGGGTGACTCGAGGGCCCAGTCCAGCATGGGTGAAGACTCCTGAAGGCTACGCCCCACAGCGGGACCCCAGCTTCGCTTCAGACAGCTTCGCAGAGAAGCCCCCTCACTGTAAACCATAACCTTCTAATCTTCCAGCCTGGAAAGCTTCCTCCTCCTCCTCAGAGTCCCTGTCGGCCCTCTGGGAGGGAATGTCTTCATTTGGAGGTAAGAGCCATACAAAAGAGGGCAAGAGGATCAATAAACCAGTAATCAGAACTATCTACTTTAGTTGCTAGAGCATAAAACTTACAAATGGCACTCCAAGGTTTTAGCAAAAGGCCAATATCAAGAGATGACACACAAAGCTATTCGAGAGGAAGAGGTTAAACATGAGGTTGGAACAGTTATTGCCAATTCACAGCTTGGTTAAGCTTTTGATTTTGCATTTCTAATAACAACCACCACCAGGAGACCTTGTCCACTTGGTTCAGGCTTACCCGGTCAGCTGTGGACCACAGACAGTGAAATTCCCATAGGAAGACCACTGTGATATTTACAGCCCAAAGCCAGTTTCCTAGCATCTACCCAAATTGCATCAATGAGCAGCTATTAACTTCTGGTCCACTGTTGGGCTTTACAGGGTGGGAAGAGGCACTCTACAATTTAAGTGCTCTACAAAAGTCCTCTAGAAGTGTGTCAGACCTGTGCTATCACACAGCACACAGGGAAGTGCATGAGAGTACCTGGGATTCACCTAGACTGATGGCGAAATATCTGTGTTGTCTGCCCAGAGGTGCACAAGGCAGAGGGACTTTCCTTCCTCCTTGCTCCACCTCTCTGGATCTGACATGTCCCCTTTATGCTAGTTGGCTTTTGTCAACTTGGCACAAATGCAGGCATATCCGGGCAGAGGGAATCTTAACTAAGGAGACGTTTCTGTAAGGCTGGCCTGTAGACCAGTCTGGAAGGCATCTTCTCGGTTAATGATTGATGTGGAAAGGCCCAGCCCACTGGGGACATTGTCACTGCAGGGCAGGTGGCCATGTGTGGCATGAGAAAGCAGGCTGAGCAAGTTATGAAGAGACAGCCACTGAGCAGCAGTCCTCCATAGCCTCTGCATCAGTTCCTGCCTCCAGGTTCCTGTCCTGACGGCCCTTAGTGGTGGACTGTAAATATTAACTGAAACAAATCTTTCGTTCCCCAAGTTGCTTTTGGTCTTAGTCCCAATCATAGCAACAGAAAGTAAACTAGGACACTTTTCCTCTCGTTTTGACTTCCTTTTATTAAGTTTCCTTTGTAATTTACAAAACAGAGATAAGAAAAGCAGACCTGAAGAGATGCCTCAGCCACACACAGCCATATTTTCAAAGACACTTTTCTCCAATAGCTCTGGGAATAAGAGCAAAGATGAGGGGAGCCGTCCCTTTCCTGTTTGTCCTTAACTCAATGCCTCAGTTTCCTGGGTGCTCTTTAGAGATACTCACCTGGTATGGTGAGGTCTGGCACCTCGACTGCAGAGCCTCACTGCCAAGCTGCAGGGCAGACCAGTATTCTCCAGACTCCACACACATGAACGAAACTAATAGAACCAACTCTGACACCATTCAGATGTCCACACAGGACAACGATGCTCACTCCCAAATTTGCAGTCCCTCTGAACGATCAGATTTAGCTCAACTGAATGCTAGCACTGATTACAAATACACTGTCATCTCTATGAGGATTTCAAGATGAGCTCCATCCTAGGAGTTGAATGGCAGATACTTCGTTTTTCTGTTCTTTGGCATGGGGGAATGTCTGCTGCACTGAGGATTGAGTCCAGGGTCCCATCTGTTAGGCAGGTGCACTACGACTGAGCTACACCCCCAGCCCTGGATACTGGCTCATGCTTGCCCTCATCAACAGAATTGTTGTTAGACAACCTGGCGAAGATACCAGGGCATTTCCCAGGTAAAGCTAGACTGCCAATGCTCAAGAATTCCCCACTGTATAGGAACAGAAATAGCACAGTTGTCCAGAACAAGGAGATACTTGTACTTTACAACTAACTGAGTCTTGTAACCAATCACGCTTCTTCAAATGGCTGCAGGGAAACCCGGGCTCAGCTTTGTAAACCGCCTCTGCTGACCTTCAGCAGGCCTTACGCTATTTCTACATATGAGCATCCTGGTTTCACATCACTGATACTCTACAGCATTTTTTCTGTGTTTTTTGTCTTTATTATTATGATTCTTTAAGAAACAAATAGATAAGGGTAGTGCAATCACTTAGTTGGTAAAATGTTTGCCTTACAAGCTTGAAGACCTGAGTTCAATCTCCTAGAACCCTTGGTTTATCATGACTGCCCTCCGAAAGGCCCAACAAGCAACTGAAAGAGTCAGATGCAGATATTTGCACCCAACCAATGGACAGAAGCAGCTGACCCCTGTGGCTGAATTAGGAAGGCTGAAAGAAGCTGAGGAGAAGGGTCATCCTGTAGGAGGACCAGCAGTCTCAATTAATCTGGACTCTCAAGATCTCTCAGACACTGGACCACCAAACAGACAGCATACACCAGCTGATATGAGGTCCCTAACACACATACAGTAGAAGACTGCTGGGTCTGTGTTCATTCAGAGATGGCACCTAACCCTCAGGAGATTGAAGGCCCCAGGGAGTTTAAAGGTCAGGTGGGGTGAGAGGTTGGGGGCATCCATTGGAAACGGGGTGGGGGGGTGGGGGTAGGGAATGGAATATAGAGTGTAAAAATATAAGTTGATTTATTAAAAAAAAACAAAAAAAAAACAAAAAAAAAACAAAAGCCAGGCTTGCTGCTGTATACTTGTTACTCAGTGCTGAGGAGGGAGAGACAAAAGATCCCCAGTGCTTGCTGGACAAACAAGCAGCTATCCTGCTGACAGAGCCCTAGTCCAGTGAGAGACCCTGTCTCAAAAACAAAGGAACAGCACTTGAGGTTGATCCCTGTGCTTGAACACACACACACACACACACACACACACACTCGTACACTCAACCACAAACTCTCATACACACATGCACTCACACTCTTACACACACTCATATTCATACATACACACACAGAACAAATAATATTTAATAAATGTCTAGGCATAATTTATTTTACTTCTGTTAAGGGATGCTTACCTCCTGTCAGAACATTCTCAAGCATAGAAATATGTTCTAGACTGGAGTCCATAAGATACATCTTTAAGTACGCATTCCTCACACAAGAAGCCCCACTGCAGAGAAATGACTGACCATCTTTTTCAAATGATGTAACTGAGCCTGGCATCATTAGTTTCTGAGAAAAGCTTTGTTGTATCTTACCGGAATGATATTTAAATATGGGTGACAGAGAGAGAGTGATTAAAGTAAGCAGAAACCTAAAACCCACCTAATGATATAGTCATCACAGGATCCGTCACCCGCAGGCAGACAGGAGAAAACTGCAAACAAGTGTCCCAGTTCCTTGGAGGTTCCAATGATGAAGGTCAGCTCTATCAAATCATTTATAAATCAACTGGCAAATTCCCCACCGGTGGCTTTAGCATCAGGAGCGTATCAGGTAAGTTCATTATCTCACACGAGAGCTCGGAACTCTGGGAAGCAAACCAGGAGGCCCCGGACTAAACTTGAGCTTATGATAGGAGTAGGCTCTGAGGAAATCACGTGACCAGCACTCTCCCTGTAAGTGGGATGGCGGATGCTGGACGGAACGCAGATGTCACTCACTCTCCAGGACCGACCAGCCAGCCCACAGGTGTGAGAGCACCAGGTGCTCAGCCACCCACGTATTCCAAACCACAAATCAGCATCCACAAATCAGATAGAAGAAGCAGCCACACTTGTCAGTCATGAACAAGGAGCACCTTCTGTTCCCGCCCAATACACCTCCATAGCCTCCAAGCACTGGGTCTCACAGCAAGTCCACTTAGCAGCTAAGTCCTGGAAACTAGAGGGATTTAAGTTAACAGATTCTGGATTTGATCATAAACTGTCCCTTAAGTAAAAAGATTCAAATTTAAACAGGCATATTATCAGTAAAATACAGAAAGTCCTTGAGGGTTTTTCTCTAAACTGGAAATATTTCATTTACATTACCTATGTAGAGTTCTATGATTGCCCAAAAGAAGAAACATTAGTTGACAGAGATTTTGAGAAGAGAACTACTTTTTGGTAAATTAAACTTTCATTGTGCCAGATAAACTAAAAAAATATTAGAAAAAAATCTAAAACCTGATTACAAATTCTTGTTCAATACCATCATAAACCGTTAGTAAATTTTAACTATATAGAACTCATTATAATCCATTTCAGTTTGCAGAAATACGTATACCTGGAGATGAACTGACTCTGGCTGTTTCAAAACTACATAGCGAGCCACAGTCCAATCTACACTAAACCTTGTGCTATTACAAATTTGCCCACTCAGCATCTTCAGGGGTTAGGGTGAAGGCATAAAATCCTAGATCTACTAAAAGATCATCCTGTATTTCCAGCTAATGTTCCCAAGACAATTCCCAATCTCTTTTAGCATCTCATCTACACTATTTTCAAACATTGCTTCTGATGCTGTGTTCTTATTCACAGATCTTTTAGCTTACATAGTATTTTTTTTTACCAGCCATCTCAATAAAACTCTGAAATAAGGAGAAACTTGCAGCTTATTTTTCTAGATGATACAAAACCTTTTTTCCTAGCTGCTTCTACTAAAAAGTATTGACTGTTCCCTTGGCCCACAGTGGAAGGGATGGAAGCTGGACATCTGCCTACATTTTGTGTCTATAGACTTTACTTTGGCTGAAGGCACAGTGCTGTCATTGTCCTTAACCCTTCCTCTAGAATCACCTTGGATTCCAGGAACTTCAAAACTCCCAGGACAGACCACCCAGCAGATGAAGGTAATTCCCCATGTGAGAAAAGCTACACCTAGGAATGCCTCCTGAGAACCAGCTTATCCCCACAAGCAACAAAGACTTCCTTATTAATATTAATTTTACTTATGTGTATGGAGAGTGGTCACATGCACGTGAGTGCAAGTGTCCACAGAAGCCAGGGGCATCAGATCTGGAGGTGATCTGATTTGGTTGGAGGTTTCAACCAAACTCAGACTCTCTACAAGAGCAGTATGAATTGCTCTCCAGTCCCAAAAGGACTTCTTTAGCCACCTTTGAGAACCAGAATGTAGAAAACGATCAACCAGAACCCCACGATGACCAGGACTGCATAAGGATGCAGTTCTTTCTCTAAAGCACACACTGGTAGTGGGACAATGGGTTTGGGGGCCAGTGGACCCCTTTATTTGTTCCCCTTACAGATGTCGTCACAGTGAATAAAAAACCCTCTGCTCTCCACTGCTCACTTCTTTAATTGCATACAGGGGACAGACTGCTGGGGCTTCTAGAGAAAGGATTTTGCCATAGAAACTCTGTTACGGATGTTATTTTAAATTTTTAGATAAATTTTATTTCAGTTCATATTGAAAAAATAAATTTCCTACCATTTCTATGACTTCTTCTCCGTAGAGAATGTTTAATAGATCACTTTTATTTCTCATAAGCTTGCCAATATTTCACCCTTTATCCCCATTCTGCTATATCTCTTTCCCTGCCCTTACACAAATTTATATAAATGCTTTGATTCTCTTTTGCCAGTAGCTTCTCCGCTGTACTGCTAGGGGTAAGACATAAATAAGAGAAAAGCCAACTGGGGGTACGGCTAGAACTGTAGGGTATTATTCCATAACTCAGAGTGGTAGGATATGAAACAATAAGTCCTTGGAGCTCCTGGAGTCAACACAACGTTTAATTCAATTCAGTATCTATTTGTCAAGCCTACTGTGAGCCTGGCATGGTGCAAGGTGAGAGATGAGCTACCCACATAGGCAGTGCAAGGCCCTCACTCGACAAGAAATTAACTGCTGTTCTGGAAGGAGATCATAGTTCATGACCAAGAGAATGCTAATACTTTGGCAAAGCTCACTTTCTTTATGTTTGAAATTGCCAGGACCCGTGAAGAAACCCTTCAATCTGGGACAGGGAGGACAGAAGTTGCCTTTAAACACCGCCCCCCAAGCTTTTTCTGCAGATCTCCCCTCCCTTCCTTACCTCCACATTCTCACCCTCCCAGATTCCCACTTTGGTTCATTTACCTCCTCCCCGTAGTGTGAAGAGATTTCTTCCTACAACAGGTAAAGATCAGAATCAGATGCAACAGGAGAGGAATCTAACCAGCCAAGAACAAAGACTAGTCTGTGCAGTGGGGGTGGGGATGCTCCTGGGCCACGGAGAAAGCACAGCAGAATCCTATCAATTTCAGACAACCACGGGTTGAGGCTCCTCCAAATTGCAAAGGATCTCTTTTTGTACACTGAGTCAAAGTGAAGGGAAACAAAGCAAAACAAAAACACCAAAAAATAATAAACAAAGCAAGCAAACAAAAAGACAAAAACCAAAACCAAACCAACCAACCAACTAGATGGCAGTGTTGGGTGCTAAAAACTAAGGTTAGGTTCCCAGCATCAGAGTCAGGCAGGTCAGGCCCTGGAACCCCAGCTCCAGAGGAATCCAACACCTCTAACCTCTGTGGCCCCCTGCCCCATGTGCACAAATCATCCCTGAAACCCCCCTCCACACACATATCATTGAAAATAATAAGTTAAAAAAGAAAAAAGAAAAAGAAAAGAAGACTGTTGGGAACTACCCACGTCTCTCTCACCTTCCTCCTGAAATAACTCTAGGTAGTCTACGGTTGAAAGAACACTGACATCTAAGCCCACTGGGTCACTGTGAGAACAGCAAAAGGCACAGAATTTCTGAGTGAGCATTGTAGCATTAGATAAAAGGCTCCTAAAGTGTTATTTTTGTTATGCATGAGACTTCATCAGATTGGGTTGTAAGAGAAAGCGTGGTGAAATCTGATCGTTTACAACAGCCATTTTAAATGTCAGAGAAATCCCCTAAGAGTGATGGCGTCTTCAGGGAAACATGCCTTTACATTCTGTCCAGCTAGCACTACACAACTTTGCCCTTTTCCATGTTCTTATCAGGGATTCCTCTCCTTAAGAAACTCAACAAGTTTTTGTTGTTGTTGTTTTAAATCCCTCTTAGAGAGAATGCTTTTTTTTTGAGACAGGGTCTCTCTAGGTACCCCTAGAACTCTCTAAATAGACTACTCTGGCCTTGAACTTACAGAGATCCTCCTTCTTTTGCCTCCTAAGCGCTAGAATTAAAGAGGTGCACCACCATGCCTGGTGATAGCTAACATTTACTTTATAGTTTAATTTAGCAAAGCCCCAGGTCCTAGCAAATGACCTCATCACAATCCACTGTTGATTTGGATTTGAGTGAAAGAAAGAAAAGAGACAGAGACAGAGAAGTCAAGACAATACAGCAGTGTTCTTATGGGGATGCTGGAGTCTCTTCGTAGGCAGGAGCTCACATCTGAACTCTGTGGCTGCTATGGAATCAATTGACTGAGCTTTTGGGTTCACTCAGCTACCCATCTAGTCACTGAAAAGTAATGTTTCAGCTCAGTATTTATGTTTAATTTGCAGACACACCACCACCAAAAACAAGCCATTCCCCACTGTGATGTAATAATATTAACATTCACACACTTCCCGGTTTTAATAGAGCAATTTTAATGTTTTACAAAGTGTACTGAGTCATCTACCTACTCAGCAAGGAGATGTGGGAATTGTTGCCATTTCTTAGTCTTCTCCTCCCTGACTGCCTGATCTTAGTATCATTGGTCTGTTAATTCTCCATCTACTCTGGGTGGTATCAGTTATTTGAGCTAACAAGGTTAGAGGCCAGGTTAATAAGATGTGAGAACCAGAAGCCAGACTCCCAGTGCTACCTGATGGCCTTAAACGTTCTTCCTCTCCCAATATCCATTATCCCATCTGCCCAAACAGCACAAGGACCAGACCCTGCATCTGTAAACGTCCTTCCATCATGACTCTTAGTGCAACACATCCACACGTGCACACACACACACACACACACACACACACAACACACAAACACAGACACACAAATACAGACACACAACACACACAAACATACAGACAAAACACACATACTCACACATAATTTCTGTATACTTGATAAAAAGGAATAAAAAGGTACCTATGTCAAATATAACACTTATGTGGCACCTCAGTGGCCATGTATAGTTTGCCAGAGACCTCATACCATCTTAAACATTCTCGTCTGCCTTTCCTCATTCCTACAAAAGCCATGATGCTTCAAAGGGAAGGGAGATATATTAAAGACCTATTTATTAAAGCTATCAAAGCAACCCAAGGTGCTAGATGAGTGTGCCCTGGGTTAGCAGACACACATGCTGCACAAAGTAGATGAAGTGGAGCTTGACATGGCACTCCTGGGGATGGATTCATTTAGCTTGGAAAGAAAACATCATCTGGAAGGTTTTCTAAGTATTTCACATTAAAAGCTACCAGATAAATGTATATCCATTCAATTATAGGAAACACCATCTATGTATATATTTAATTTTTTCCTCACTTATTTTGAACACATGATGCATGATAAACACAGTTAGTTCTACAGCAAAGATTCAACTCCATGAAGCCATAGGGGCGTAGGGACAAGGACAGAGGGGAAAGTCTTCTTTACTGTTACATACATCCACATTTAAACCAGTCTCCACAAGGCTCCTTTACTTCACACAATGGAAAGGGGTCAGAACGAGGCTCAAGTCTTTCCTGAATAGCCCTTTAGTGGAGCAATCACTGGGGAAAGCATCCTGGAAATATTTCCTACATTGCAAGCACATCTTCATGGCCTCTAAAGGCAGGCAGTGCTAATCCAGTGAATCCTCTTCCAACTCCTGTCTTCCTTGCCATTTAACAAGTAAGCTGGCCACACCTTCAAATAGAAATCACACTTCCCAAGACAATACTTGATCATACATATAGGGCTGCTTTTCCTTCTCTGTCACTGGCATTGATCCCTGGCCCTCCTCACTTGAATCTGATCTCTGTGACATTTAAGAGCCTGAAAGGGGTCCCAGAAATGGTGAGGGCATGCTCTGACAGTGGGAGACAGCCAGGCTGGATCTCCTAGGTTCTTCTTTCCATGTTTCCACACTGTGCCTCTTCTCCAACTGTATGAGTTTGTTAAGGGGAAAATGTGGTTAGTTTCTAACTTAGCTAACCAGAAACGTGATTTTTTTAAAGTGGAAAAAAAATGAAGATTTCATCTTCCCCCTGAGCAAAGATTATCAATAGTCTGTTTCCTTATACTTGAGCCTCAAGCTGACTTGGCAGAGACCGAAACAGGGAGGATGGGGGAAATACACAAATATGGCTGTCAGTCATTCTCAAAGTGACTCTCGGTCATCAGGGACCTACAGGTCACCAGAGATGTGGAACGGCATGAATGGCAGCCGCCATTTTCACTCCTACCTCAACTTTCTCCTTTTGATTATAAGATTACAAGATATTATTTCCTTCTGCTGGTGCTGGTGCTCGAACCTGTGCATCCTATGTGCTAAGCAGGCACTGTGTGATGTACATCCCTAGTTTTTATTTATTTTTTCCACTTTCACTTTCTTGAAACAACTAGTATATCAGCTCTCAGGGAAAGAGGCTCAACAGCTACAGGGATGTGAATCAAAAGAAGGGACAGTAGCTCCCAAGTAGTTTTCCTGTCATTTGTTTCTACATAATTTTTGGAAGTCATAATCTCTGAGTAAACCAGGTTCCCTAGCAACCAATTTGAATTTTCTTTCCCATCCTGCTGCCCAGTCCCCCTTGTCAGCGGCAGTTGCTGATGGAAATATCAGTAAAGGGGAGGAGTAAACCTGGGGACCCAAGCAGACACACATCTGTACCATCAAACCAAAGTAAGAATCACCAGTGCTCCGCTTTTAAAAAACTGCAATACCAAAGATAAAAGATCAGGAACACATCTGATTTGTCATTATAAATTGGAATGTGTGGGTCCTTTAGAGAGTAAGAAATTAACATAGGAACTACAACCTGACAAGCTGGAGAGAGATGCTGCTGGAGCTTGAACCTAAGGAAGGACTGGGAGTCAGGCTTGTCTTAGGGATGCAAACTGAGCAAGGCTTCGTAATTAAAAACAAGGAATCAGACACAGAGATAGGTCTCCCCCAGAACCAAATCCACCACATCAACAAATCCATGCAAGTCAGAGACACAGGAAACAGCCACTTAGCAACTCTACAGTGAAGCAAGCCTACAACTGACATTTAAAACTCACTTAGATATCACAGAGAGCTGCTCCCAAGAGACTGAGGGATTTCCTTGTCTAAAATTTTAGGAGGTAGAAACACAGGCTTTCTGGGATGGATCACCATCAAGCAAAAGGGGACAGAAGAGAAGCTGAAGCACTCAACAGAGAGAAACAGAGCAGAAGTTAGAATGTTCTGAAACAGAAATTATGAATGTGCATTTGGAGGCCAGATAAACTTGTGCTAATACTCCACCATGTGCTTCCTATGTGACTTCAGTCGTTTATCCTCTTGGGCATCAGTTTATCAATCTACAAAAGAGAAACCATGTCTGCTTTTCCACATGGCTGCATTTCAAGCTAAGTGAGCTCCTGTACACACTGTGTCTAGCATATAACATGTGCTTATTAAGAGTTTGCTTCGGAAATTCGCTCTCATCAGGCATGGCTGGTAAGCGCCTATAATCCCAGCCCTTGGGAGGTGGAGACAGGAGAATTAATAATTCCACGATAGACTTTGCTACATGGTAAACTTGAGGCCAGCTTGATATACATAAGATCCTGACAAAGAAGAAAAGATGAGAGGAAGGAGGGAAGGAGGGGAGAGAAATGGAGAGAGAATCTGCTCTCAAGCGCAATAAAGTTTTACATGGTTGTAATAATTTATTTAGGTACTTATTTAAGTTTTCTTTTGCTCAGTATGGAAGGACAGACAAGTCTGTATATATTGTACCTGTTGATGACACAGTCCCTTGTGTACACATACTACATGAGAACACACTTTCTGCTGCATGACACAGATTCTAATGCAAATTTTGCCTTCAGTCTTTCATACAATTGAGAGGTCATTGTTGTGACATAAGAAATAAAAACAAAAATGAACAACTTGGCAGCCTTTCTCGAGCATAAACTTACTTTGAGCTCGACACTGCCTGGGTCTGGATTCAGGTCACTGCCATTTGGCTCCTCTTTTGCAGGGAACTAATTAATAATCTGTGTAGATTTTAAATGAAAAGCAAAACTTGAGCATCTGTATGCCCATCTCTGGACCATGCAAAGACCCAGGGAATTTCCCAAAGCCCCTTCCCAAGCACAACTTGCCCTTACCCTGCAGCATCTACAGCTCCACACTATATCCTCCTCCTCATCAATCATCATCAATCATCCTCATCCTCCTCCTCCTCATCATCATCATCCTCATCATCATCCTCATCCTCCTCCTCCTCATCATCATCCTCATCATCATCATCCTCATCCCCCTCCTCCTCATCATCATCATCCCCCTGCTTTCTGAACACAGCTTCCTATACCCAACTCTCTCATTACATAAAAAAAGATGTGCTGACTAAGCACTTCTGAACTGCATCTAAATGGCACCCTACCATATTGTTGTCCCATTTGGCTTTTCTCCCGCCTCAAAAATTACAACTTTAAAAGCATGCAGAATTGTGAGAAGACAACAGGGTACTTCAGGGTGACTTACCAATGTATAGATTACCCTTGCTACTGTTTGTATGAACACAGAACCTTCCTACTCAGTGTACAGCTGGCAGAGGCATTGGCTATTTCAAGAGTTTTGCTATCATGAACAGGCATTCTTGTATATGTCTTGAGGTTTCTCATTGGGAAATCAACCCAACACAAATAAAAACTGGCAATGCTGGTATGATAGATTGAGGCTCCTGCTGCCACTCCAGTCTTGTACATACTGTAAGGAGACCCTATCCCACTCTGCTGACAGCTAAGGGAGTGATGTATTCGAAACCTCTCCCCATAACCACTGCACCACAAGCATGGCTGCCCTGTTCCATGTCTGTCTAACACTTGACAATGGCAGATTTTTCAAGCATGAGATGGCACTGCACCGTGAATGGTTTTAATATTAAAATATATTCTACATTCACGATGATTAAACAGCAGGGTACTGGAGCATGAAGGGACAGAGCTGAATAGAAAATGTAGAAATATAACTGATCACTTATGGAAATTAATTCTATAATTGGGGCCTATCTAAAACCAACAGGCAAAAATGAACTGTTAAAGCAGGGGCTCGCAATACCCAGACAACTGGGGTGAAAGAAGGGGAACCTGAGTCCAGGCTCCTCACCATCCACTAAGATAAACTCACAGTGAAAAATGATCGACAAAGTCACACAACTCCTAAAGCACAGCACAGGTGAGTCTCTCTATGACTGCGCTCTCCAAAATGGCAGCTGCCAACCGCATGTGGCTACACAGTGCGGAAACTGAGTATTACTTGATCTACTCTTGACTAAATGAAATTGAAGTTCAAACACTCTCTGTGCATTTGGGACACAGTTCTATGAAATAGCTCTTTTTCAACTGCAAATTGTGAAATCTAAATAGAGAGCAAGTACTTACAATAAAAGCTCAGTACAAAATGAGCTATGTCAAAAGTTAAAGTGCTAGGACAAAAAGATGCTCCCAGGTCAAGGCCACTTGCAGCTGCTGCACAGGCCCTAGGCTCTATCCCTAACACCACATGGGAGCTCACAGCTGCCTGTAACTCGTGTCAGGGGTCTGATGTGCTCTTCTGGCCTCCAAGGGCTCCTGCACACACAGTTTACGTAAACATACACATACACAACATTCTTTTTAAATCTTTTTTTTAATTAAAACATACATACATAGACTTAAAATGTTCAGTATGGACAAATATGACCAAAATGCAGTCTACATATATATGGAATACAATGAAACATTATTTTTGAATAATAAACACTAATAAAAATTTAAGTATCAATAATTGTAAATACCGATTATTTAGATTACTTATTAAAATAGCATTTTCGAGTTAAAAGAAATGTATTATTATAATTAATCTCATCTACATATTTAACATAGCTACTAACAAATTACACACATGGTTTATATTATATTAATTATATCATATTATACAGTATTACTCTAAGGCCTGGAAAATAAGGACAGTATTTCCAAAGTATGACTCAAAACCAGGAAGCAATAAAAAAGACAAAACAAATCATTTATATAATTAATAGTGTAATCAGTGAAAATGACAAACAATAAACTGAAAAAAGCTCATAAACAATAAGGAATCACATCTCCAATATAACAATAAATGAAATATAGGAGTTGATCCCTGGGGGTCGAGGAGTAAGGTGGGGCAACTGAGCCAGAATCATGAGAATAATGCCAGGCAGCTCATTGTAGAAGTGATACAAAGGGCTTGGGGGAGCTCAGCTGAGAGGATGTGCGTCTAGAATTCATGCAGCCATGGGTTTGATTGCCAGCACCACATAAAACTGGGCACTATGGTATAAGGGCTGTTATCCCAGCACTTGGGAACTGAAAGCTCAAAGATCAGAAGTTCAAGGTCATTCTTGCCTACAAAGACCCTGGGACACAACAGACCCTGACTCAAGATGGAGTCAGGTAGTGAAGTAGATAAGTATACCATCACCTCTCACTATTCAGTTAATAAAAATTCTAAGGTTTTACACTATATCTACTTGTGAGGATCTGAAAATAATAAATGCAAATGTCCAGAAGTGTATAATTCATTTTTAATAACTTATAGCATAATGTCACAATTGTTTAATTTTAACTTCTTAATATGTCTAATTTATAAAGTAATTTTTATCAAAGATCTAGAAAAAAATTAGACTTTGGCATAATCTGCCACTTCAGGGTACCCATTGGGGATCTTGCAGTATTTCTAAGGGCAAGAGGGGACCACTGTATTGAGCAAAACTCCATGGTATTTATTCTTCGACCCAGTGATTCTACTTCTTGGAACCTATCATAAAGATAAAACATTGAATACTAACAGATATCCACAAGGCTTTCCATTGTAGCCTTGTACACTCAAGGTTTTTGTTTGATTTGCAACTAAATCCCCATCAACAAAAAGAGGTCACTCCCTACTACAATGTTGGTGCATCTTGTCAAGCAGCAGCATAAAGACTCCCCCACTGGAAAAACCCAGAACGAGTTTCAAAATAAATAACCACCTGGAGGCTGAAGCAGGAAGATTGCCAACTGGAGACCAGCCTGGTCTACAAAAAAGACCCTGTCTAGACAAAAACGTACGAAAATCAATAAGTAATCACAGGGGGTTTAAATAGAAGCTGCATTAATATATATAAATCCATGTGTTCACAATAATATTTACATAAGCAATACAACTACTTCACTAGTCTCATTTGGAAGATAGGAGAAAATCAACTCATTGTTTGAACATTAATTAAAATAGAAACCAACCAATCATTAATTATACTGAAAGATGCGTACCTCAAGTTTACCAAACAGTTGATTCATTTAATGAGAGAAAAATCAGCTAGCAAGTGCACATAAAAGACTATCCTAGCTTTATAACCTGTTCTGCAACGACGGTGACCCTCAGTGGCTTGGAGCCTGAGATAATTCTATTATGGAAGGAGAAGCTTGAAAACAAAACCCAGAGTCATCTATCAGAGCTTGGACTAGAGTCCCAGAGTCATCCATCAGAACCTGGACAAGAGTCCCAGCATCCCACTCACTACCTACAAGACAAGACGTGAGTCAAGATCCTTTCTCTTAACTTCTCTGCCAAAGAAGCATGGTGTTTGTGACCACTCTTGTGATGTAATAGGATGTGTACCACATTCCACATGATGGGCAACCAGTATGCAGGAAAAAACAGGAAAGAAGAGGACGTAGAGATGCAACCAGAAAAGTCACAGAATGCAAAAGCCTCACAAGACACAGTCTTCAGTAGATAAACCCTAGGGAAGAAAACAAGGAAGAAACGCACATAAAAAGAAAGGAAGTCAACCTCTAAAAGCAGACGCAGCCCTCAGCTGTGAACATCATTAAAATTCTGAGTGTAACCAAGGAATCATTGAAGAGGAGGAAGGAGGATAAGGAGGGGGAGGGGAGGGCAAGGAAGACGAAAAGAAGGAGGAAGAAAGAGAGAAGCAATCAATCAAGAGAATTTGCTTTTGACATTATCAAATATAAAAAGAATTATTGCTGAAAAGTTTAGGCATGCTAATGATATTATGGTAACTATGTCTGTAATTATGCTTCAAAAAGAAACACAGGTAAGGGGAATGGGCAGAGGTAGAGAGTAGAGCTGGCAAGGAGTTGGTCATTAAAAGTCTTATGATGGAGTCATAGAAACTAATTCTGGTCTCATCACAACATCTTGTTACCCACAAGACCAAGCATGCTGCTTCTCAAGTGTCCCTATCTACAAAGCAAGAGCAAGAATAATTGTTGCAACTAGCTATTACAAGCACTGAAGAAGAGAACTTATACAATGTTCTCAGCACAGTACCTCGAGCAGAGTGAACACTCAGTACACCAGCCTTAATTAGTACTACTGCCAAGGATTGCCACTGTAAGTCACGAGTACAAGCTAGAAGTAGAGGAAGCTGAATAGTCTGTTGAATCCAAAGCTAATATATCCTCCCCACTGTATTAGGATGCATCACCCACCTCTGCAGAGACTGAGAGCAAGAAAACCAGAGATTAGATGGGCTTCCCTATTTATACAACACATGGTTAATGACCCCCACACACACACACTTCTCAGCCTCCACTTCTGGAAGGAGACAATTAGCCATCATTTGCGATAATGTTGCAACCGTATGATTAGTCTTAATGGTTATTCAACGGCAGAACGTATTTTTATCCCCTTATAAATCAATACACACACTCATAAATTCACAACAATTAAACCTTGTGCTGTTTCATCTTCCTCCAAAATCCAGCCTCAATTTGTCACCAGCTCCTCAGGTGCTTGTGTAAGTTACCGAGTGGCAAATGCAGAGACTGAACATACAAACTAGCACAGTGACTGAACCTCAGGCTTTGCATGAAACTGAGCCTAGTACAGATAGCAATGGCAAGTTGCCAGTGAGGGTTTTTTTTTTTTTTTTTTTTTTGTAAGAGTGAGAAAATATCTGATATTCTTCAAGGAAGTAGATCTTCCCACCTTTCTTTAATAAGAGACATCATGAATCCTGAGTGAAGTCCATCAATATAATTTTACTTCTTCATGCAAGAATTCTGATAAACATCACTGCTTGATCTTTTCTCACCCCCTTCCCCCCAACCCCTACCCCCATCTCACAGACACCATCTCTTTCCTAGTTTGCTTGCCTCTTTGAGACCCTCTATTTTGCAACTTTCTCCTCTGTCCTTTCTATCACAGTAAAGATAAAGACTGGAGTTTCCCAGAACTCAGTGTTCTGTTTTTTTTCCTGGATACTTTCCCAGGGCAGTCTGATACCAAATCACAACAACATCTACCACATTTCATTCTCTCATACATACATACATACATACATACACACACACACACACACACACACACACACACACATTCACTTAACAAACACGTGCTGTTTCCTCTCTCTGTCTGACAGGATTATTTTTAATAGAGAAGGTTCAAAGAGATACAATCTTGCCCTCATGTGTGATAACCTTGGGTTGGGGTGTAGTATTAATGT
The DNA here is from genome assembly GCA_019843815.1 of Montemys delectorum. NCBI lineage: Eukaryota > Metazoa > Chordata > Mammalia > Rodentia > Muridae > Montemys > Montemys delectorum. The sequence continues at coordinate 1,433 of JADRCD010214470.1, read as the reverse complement.
TAATCCAAAAGTCACAAAAATGAGCATGCGATTGTGACACTGGGGTGATAAACAAAGGAGGAGTCGCATGGTACAATAAGGAGGTAGAATGGAGAGATTTAACCTTGCTGTGGAAGTTGCAAAATGATTCCCTGAGAAATGATGACTGAGCTGAGAGCAAACCTGTTATTCTATCCCAACATCTCTTCTGAAAGCTGGGTCAAAGGGTCAGCTACCTATTAGGCCTCTCTGTCTGAGAGAACAGACAAAACTAAAACACATATTTTAAACTGACTTGGTAATTTTTTTTTCTTCAGTGCATGGACTTTCATCTCAGTAAGCAGGATCCAATCAGAAAATATTAGCAGTTATCCTTCATTATTTTTCCCCAAGTCCCTGACCTATCTGCCTGCATAGGAATTAACTAGGCTCTCAGCATCCTTGACTGGGCTAGCATTAACAGAAGAGTTCACTTGCTCTGCTTTGACCTCCCCCCCTTTAGTCTCTTCTCTACACTCACGAAAAGACCATGCAGAAAATATGCATCTTTCCACTTTCAGTGATTCCCACTGCTCAGATGCTGAGTAAAAGCCAAACTCAACAGCAAACTCATGAGTCTCAGCTTCTATCACCGGGCAAGAGCTGCCAAGAGGAGCCGTGTCCACGTGGCTCCTGAGCACAGGGACTCTTTCTGCCTGCAGCGGCTTGCTTCATCTCCCTCCTTCCAGACCCCAAACGCCAGTCTAGGAATGCACAGAATAAGAAAAATAAAAACCTATCAAACCACATTTAGCTGTCCAACCTGAGGCATCCTGGGGGGATCATGGGGTCTTGTGCTAGCACTGTTAGGCAGTAAGAGTAAGCCAGGACTGTTCCCAGGGCACATGGGTGTCCTGTAGGCCTGTCTCCCAACTCAAGCGCTTTCTTATCTCAGCTCCCAAAGCACCTTTGTGTATTCAGCACAGACCATGTGTTCACATGACAATTCCCTGGCTTGCCTGGGAACTACACAAAGCCAGGGCCAGGTCTTTTGCTCTCCCTAATCTCCAGCATCTCTTCAGTGCCAGGCACAGAGATGACACAGAGAGCCACCAACAAAGGCAAATGTTTGCTCAATAAATTATTGGAGCAAATAATAAAGATTAGTGCCTGAACCTTGGCCAGCACTGACACTATCTTCCCCAGTGCAGACAGACTTCCTCATTTAAAGAGAGTTTTAAATGGGAGCACCATTTCCATTTAAAAAAATCCAAGCCTCAAATCAATTATTGGCTGTCAATCAACAAATCGCTACTTACACAACACAATCAACTTTTCTGGCTCAGTGGGCAGGACAGAGGAGCATTTATTTAGCTGGGACTAAGAAAGTATATAAATGATGGCCAGCAGATATAGCTTAGGCAGACTTGCCCAGTGTAACATCCCAGGTTCCATTCTCTATATCGAAGAGAAAA
>JADRCD010214469.1:0-12669 GCA_019843815.1 Montemys delectorum | reverse complement strand
AGGAAAAATAGACTATATTAGAGAAAGCAAGATGTGGGAAAACATACAAATATATAAGGGAGAGAACATCCAAACCCTGCGGGATGTTGTCCTAAGAAAAGTAACTGCCAATCTAGATTGCCACATACAGTGAGTTCAGTAGGGAAAATGAAGGACCAGAATGTAGCTCGGTTGGTAGAGTGCTTGCCTAGCTTACAGATCTAATCACCATCCCTGCAGAAAAGCAGGCGTACTGGCCTGCTCTGCAATCCCAGTACTCAAGAGGTACAGGCAGGAATATAAGTTCAAGGGCAGCCCAGGATATAGAGGGTTCAAGCATCAGAAAAATAGAAAGTTGTGATTCTCCTGCCTTGGGCTTCTGAGGGCTTGGGTATAGGTCTGTGCCACCACCTGCTCCATGAGACCCTGACTCAAAAAAAAAAAAAGTCAAGATGTTTTCAGGTGGGCATTTTTTTTTAAGTTAACTAAATCATTAACTAGAAAAATCTCAAGGATGGCCTCCATTGGGCAAAACTAAGCATAAATAAGTCTCATATTTAAGAACAAACAGGCAAAGCCTGAAGAAATATAAATAAGCATTTTTTACGTAACAGCAGTAATATCTAATATCTGCAGGCCTAATCAAACAGAATACCAGAAAGTGTGCTATAGTAGCAAAGCCAGTAGGGAAGGGAGCTCAGGCTGTCAGCCGTCCTTGTGCTGTGTGGAAAGCTGTGAAGGCTTTGCATAGTCTTTTTGGTAAGTTATATCCTGCCCGCCCCAGGGGCTGGGAGAAGGAATTGCTAGGGACAGAACCCAGGACTTTCTGCATGTTAGGCATTTGATTTACCACTAAGTTACATCCCCAGCCCTGGGTATGTGAAATGACTAAGATAACCAGCCAGTAAAAACATAGGGAAGTCTATAATTTCCATTCCAATAGAGCAGGGATTTGAATTCTACACATGTGCAATAAGTTACTTCTATAAGCGCATTCTCAGCAGCAGAGTTCATAGAAAATCCCATATAAGGGAATAGGTTATAAATATTCTAACAGTGAAAATAAACTAATTATAACAATGCAAATATGCCTACAGTATATGAAGAAGCTGCAAGAATACATATAGTATATGAATATGTATGAGTGTGTAACTCAAGTTTATAACTAGACAACACTAAACTGAAGTTTAGAACAACCATGTGAGTATTGGGAATTGAACCCAGGACTTCTGGAAGAGCAGCCAGTGCTCTTAACTGCTGAGCCATCTCTCAGAACCGACCCTTGTCCTTTAAATTGTCTGTAAAAATTGTGACAATAAGCTAACTTTTAAAAGATACAAATTAACAATGCTTTCTTAAACAGGTATCAGTATTATTTAATTTTATGTGGATTTCAGTTTGCATTTAAATTGTTCTGCTTATTTTCCCAAGGTTCCTATGAAAGAAATATACCTGAAATTTTTAAATATTGAAGCTACGTTTATTAAATCATCTTGCTGGCCATATATGATTTACTTTTAAACCACATGAACATTTAATCAAAAATAAAATATAACCAGGTGGTTTGTAGCCAGGTGGTGGTGGCACACACTTTTAATCCTAGCGCTTGGGAGGCAGGGGCAGGTGGATCTTGCTAAGACCAGCCTGGTCTACAGCCTGAATTCCAGAACAACCAAGGCTACACAAAGAAACTCTTGTCTCAAAAAAGTGTGTGTGTGTGTGTGTGTGTGTGTGTGTGTGTGTGTGTGTGTAAGTGTAAAAAACTTTACTACACTTTAATAAGATGTGAGCACTAGGTTAAGTTAGAGGCTTGGATATGTGACTTGCAGTTAACATCTTGGATTGTTCGCACCAAACATTAACAACTGTCCCTTTTAACCATTCTTTTTGCAGGCTCAGTAGATGAAGGAGTCACTGAAGGATTACCTACACTTCAGAGCACTTCTAACACCAATGCTCATGCAGAAGACGATGACAGGTTAGTCCTTTCCTCATGAAGACTATGTTTATAGCTCTCAATTCAAACTTGTGTAAGCAATTGATGAAACAAGTACAATTTTGCGCATTTCCTAAGCTCTAGTACCCTAACCTTATATACAGAATGATTGCTCTCAGCTTTGCCGACTTCTAAGATGCCATCTGGGATCTCCAAAGTCTTGTCTCTGGTCAGCCTCTGAAAACTATACATTATCCTTTTTCCTTCATCATTTCTCACTTGATTGCCCTGAATCGAATCTTTAAGTCCTTTCAGTTCACTTTTCCTCTGTACGACTGCCACGCTGGGTTAAGTCGCTGCATCTTTCCCGACTACTCTAGTAGTTTGGAAATTAGTGGTCCCTGATTTCATTTTTCCGCTTAACTAAGATGTCATGGTGTTTACTTGAAATCTAAATTCCTGCTAGGCACTGCTACCACACACCTTTTATCTCAGCAGTTGAAAGGCAGAGACAAGTAGATATCCTGATGTACAAAATGAGTTCCAGGACAGCAGGACCATACAGAGAAACCCTGTCTCAAAAAGCAAACAAAATCTAAATTCCTTACTTTTTATAGTGTTCTACATGATCCAGGTTTACCAGCTCTCATCAGTTCCTACAGCACTCCAGATTTGTTCTTCCCTTCGGGCCTTTCTACTCATAAGATGTTTTCTCTCATCATCTCCACTCTTTTGATTCTTATTTTTTTTTTTTATAATTTAATGTGTACTAGTGTTTTGACTGCATATATATTTGTGTACTTTGTTCCACATCTCTGCCTGGTGCCTGCAGAAGCTGTTAGGGGGCATTAGATCTCCTGGAACTGGAATTTCAGATGGTTGTGAGGTACTATGTGGGTGCTGGGACTCAAACCCAAGTCCTGGAAGAGCATCCAGTGCTCTTAACAACTGAGCCATTTCTCCAGCCCCCTCTGACTCTGACCTTCAGATCATTGACTTGGTGTCAACTGTTGAGGAGGCCTTCATTGACTACCAGCTTAACCCAGCACTCAGTCACTGTGGGGTCTTCCTAATTTAATTCTTCTGATCCCCAATTATTTATTGTTTTTCTCTCACTACTGAATATAGATTCCACTGGAGAATTGCTCCTCAGAGTGCAGAGTAGTCTTTTTTTTTTTTTTTTTTTCTTTTTTTTAAGTTTTTCTAGACAGGGTTTCTCTGTGTAGCCCTGACTGTCCTGGAACTCACTCTTTAGACCAAGCTGGCCTCGAACTCAGAAATCTGCCTGCCTCTGCCTCCAAGTGCTGGGATTAAAGGCATGCCCACCACCAGCCGGCCAGAGTAGTCTTAATACCTACCTAGTTTCAGCAAGGCTGAAAACATGAAGGGTTCAAAAATGTATTATTATTGAGTAGATAACCCTGGGAGATTATGAGCCAGAATCACTTGAATAAATTAGTAAAAGCATAAATAAGCATAAGTGCCCTTATTCCTCAATTTAAACTTTTTAATTAGCAATCAAGTTGTCTGTTCTTTATTAAATACTTTGCTAAGTCATGGGAGTATAGACATGAAGTAAAAAGCCTTTTCTTGGGCTGGTGAGATGGCTCAGTGGGTAAGAGCACTGATTGCTCTTCAAAGGTCATGAGTTCAAATCCCAGCAACCACATGGTGGCTCACAATCACCCCTCTTCTGGTGCATCTGAAGACAGCTACAGTGTACTTATATTAAATAAATAAATAAATAAATAAATAAATAAATAAATAAATAAATCTTTAAAAAAAAAAAGAAAAAACTTTTCTCTTGAGAGCTCCATGAGTTTTCAGGGAAGTAAAGAGACTGAAGGTAGATAGGCTAATCTGCAGGGGGCTTGCCTCCATTACCTACTTAAACATAGACCAATTCAGGCTTGCAGGAAGAAGAGGCAATAAATCAGCTACATTTTATAAAATGAATGGATACAACCTAAGCAAAGAAGGTGGGCTCATAAAGGAAGGTCAGTGGGTGAAAACACAGCATATAAGCACACTAGAGGAATTATTTAGTATAAAGTATATTTTGAAGCATGGAGAGTGTGATCAGAAATTAGACTGGGAAGAGAAAGTTTATATATGAGTAATTTTGGGCACTTTTTTGTGGGGGTTGAGAAGTTATTCTAAAGAAGACAGTTGTCACAAGATTCTAGAAGGGAAAATAAGGGTCTAAGTTAAAACAGTGGAAGGAAGGAGGGAATTCATGATAAGTTTTGTGTCTTATGTCCACACTTAAAGATGCTGGACATCCTAGACAATCACATTGCTTTATAAATTTTTCTAAATGAAAATCTGCGGGCTGGAGAGATGGCTCAGTGATTAAGAGCACTGACTGCTCTTCCAAAGGTCCTGAGTTCAAATCCCAGCAACCACAACCATCCATAATGAGATCTGATGCTCTCTTCTGGTGCGTCTGAAGACAGCTATAGTATACTTACATATTATAATAATAAATAAATCTTTAAAAAAAAAAGAAAATCTGTTTTTAAAGTCTTTGTTGCGGGGGCTAGAGAGATGGCTCAGCGGTTAAAAGTTTGGTTGGTTGGTTGGTTAGTTGGTTGGTTTGGTTTTTTCAAGCTCTTCCAGAGATCTTGAGTTCAATTCCCAGCAACCACAAGGTGACTCATAACCATCTTTAATGGGATCCAATGCCCTCTTGTGTTTCTGAAGACAGCTACAATGTATATAAAATAAATAAATAAATTTTTTAAAAAAAGTCTTTGTTGCTTCCTTTGTTCATTTAAGAATTGGGCTACACAAATGTATATTCAGCTTAAACATCAGAGCCTTGTTGCCTTCTTTGGTTTATTTTTTTAGATTGGAAAATGTTCAATATCCCTATCAACTCTACATTGCTCCTTCTACCAGCAGTACAGAACGACCAAGTCCAAATGGTCCAGACAGACCTTTTCAGTGTCCAACCTGTGGGGTTCGCTTCACCCGTATTCAGAACCTAAAACAGCACATGCTTATCCACTCAGGTAATGTTACCTTCAATGTTGTTGTTATGGGGATGTGCCAAAACATATTACTTTGCAGTCCTGATTAAAATAGAAAGTAAAGACTTTGTGCCAGGCTTAAGACCGAGACACGAAGATCTACAATTTGAGGCCAGCCTGGACTGTATAATAGAAAGACTCCATTCCATCTAAGCAAGGGGAAAGGGGTTTAGGGAGTAGAAAAGGAAGTGTGGAGGCTGAGTGGGATGAGGGAGGTGCATCACAGAACAGAACAGAAATGTGCAGTCCTGAGAAGTCAGATGAGACCAGATTGGCTACCTATGATCTCTTTATGAAATGTTGGAAAACTAGAATATTTTATCACAAATATCCAGAATTCTGATTAAAACTTAGAGGCTGTATGGTAAATGTATAAGTTAACAAGTACTGGATATATTAGGTATATGTTCACAAGGGCAAATAGAGTTAAAAATTATACATAGGTGATTATTTGAACTCTGTAAGTTTGAAATTTTCGTCAAATTAATTCTATCAGTATCTGCTTTTGAGTAGTCATCTTTGTAGTGTTTTTTTTTTTTTTTTAGATAGGAAAAAATATGTTAGATGGATGTGTAGGAAATTTCAGTGATGTTTGTATGTAGTGATGATACACAGGTAAACAGTAAAATCCTGACCTGAAGGCAGTCAGCCCCATCTCCATCTCCAGCTCTCCATGGTCTCAGAATCTCTGTCCCAGTACCACTTCCCTGTGACCTTGTTAGGTCCACAGGTTATGTTGTGTTCTGCAGTTTTAGCCACCTTCCCCCCAATTGTGATAGTAACTATAATGAAACTGTTAATATTCTTTGTAACTCCCTTATTAATACCTAATACTATTAAATACTCAAGCTAATTATTATTTAATGAGGCTATCATGATTGGTACAGCAGAGATGTTAGAATTTTTCTTTCTTTCTTTTTTTTTTTAAATTTCTGTCTAAAATGGCATCTTAGTTTTCCTGTTACTGTAATAAAATATCCTAAGAAAATCAACTTAAAGGAGAAAGGGTTTGTTCAGCTCATAATTCCAAGTTACAGTTAGTCCTTCATGGCAAGGAAGTCACAGCAGCAGAAACTTGAACTGACCAGTCATATCCGTCCAGGCAAGAGCGGAGAGAAATGAATAGCATGCATGAGAGTATTCTTCTTCCCCTCTTGTTGATAATAGTCCAGAATTCCCTGCCCAGGGAAGATCCCACTGGCAATTAATGTAATCTTCCCATATCAGCTAACTTAATAAAGATAAACCCAAAGGCCCATCTTCCATGTGATTCTACATTTTGTTGAAATGACAGCACTAACCCCAGACAGGTGATGGTTATACTTGAGTATGAACCTCTCTAATGAAATACATGTTGTTATTGAGGATTTGGGGTGTATAAATAGTGTAGTTTAGGTGTGTTTTACAGCTAGAGATTTGGTTCAGTGGTGAGACCCTTGCATAGTATGCACGGGCCCTAAAGTGCATCCCAGTTCCACAAACAAATGAAATAATGTTCTAATTTCCTCTCCACTGCTGTGATAAAACTTAGGGGAGAATGGATTTATTTTGTCATACAGGTCACAGTCCATTATGTAGAAAATCTGAGCACAGACTGACACAAAAACCATGGAGGAATGCTGCTTGCTGCCTCATTCATGGCTAGTTTTCTCATGTAGCCCAGAACCACCTGCTGGAGAGTGGTACTGCCTGCAGTGGGCTGGGCTTTCCTACACCAATTAGCAATCCAGATTGCTAATCCCCAACAGATACAGGCTAATCTGATCTCTGGCAGGTCCTCAGTTGAGACTCCACTCTGATATGACTCTAGGCTGTTGTCATGTTGACAGTTAAAGCTAACTAGGATAATTAATTTTTGAAGTCTGGAAAACACATCATTTAGAAGAACATTAAGAAAATAATTCAGTATATCTTACCTCATTGCCTCTTCCCTATCTTGCCCTTTTTTAAAGCAGTAGTGACTTAAAATATTCTGAACCACCTCTGAAATAACATTGAGTCTGATTTATTGGCATTACTTTCTCTTAATTATTATTATAAAATTGTTATTCAGAAGTGTGTGATTTTATGACCTGCTAGTCTACTTTATTTTTCAGATGGTATTTTGCTGTTTTGTTTTATAGGAATTAAACCATTTCAGTGTGACTGCTGTGGAAAAAAGTTTACCAGGGCTTACTCGCTAAAGATGCATCGCCTAAAGCACGAAGGTAAACGCTGTTTCCGGTGCCAGATATGTAGTGCCACTTTCACTTCCTTCGGGGAGTATAAACACCATATGAGGGTTTCCCGGCACATTATCCGCAAGCCTCGGATTTACGAGTGCAAAACATGTGGCGCCATGTTCACCAACTCTGGAAATTTAATCGTGCACCTGAGGAGTCTGAACCATGAAGCATCAGAGCTAGCAAACTACTTCCAGAGCAGGTGAGGTGCACAGCGGAAACCCGTCAGGAGAAACTGCTTTCTACACTCTTCCTGCTATGCTATTGTCAGGTTGCCAGCTAGTTAGCCACATTCATTTTAAATTGCTACTGTGCATACTCTGATCTCCTGATCTGATGAAATTTTGATAGGTTTCCTAAGTTTAAAGTCATACTATATTTTTGGTATTTAAAATATTTCCTACAAAATAAATAGTAAAAATATCCCCAGAGAAGACAATTTGTCTTCTTGAGTTTTTGTTTTTGTTTTTATGGAGTTAAATAAATTTCTATATACTCTATATTTTATATACACACACACACACACACATATAAAACATACTAGATTTAACTAGATCTTATTACCAGATATACCATGTCACGTATATCTTAGTAGAGTACAGGTCAAGACTATAAATGTTAGCAGAGTTCTTTTTAAAATTTATATATCTAGGCTTGGTGATGCATGCTTTTAATCCCAGAGGCAGGCAGATCTCTGAGTTCCAGGCCAGGCTAGTCTATAGGACAGCCAGTGCTACACAGAGAAGCCATATCTGGAAAAATCAAATAATTAAATAAATAATAAAGTCTTATATAAAAGAGTATCCATTTATCAGAAAACATTGTTTGACACCTGTTACCATGGATGTGATTAGATCCAGCAAGTCTCCTGTTTTCTTAGTTTAGTGCTCTGGCTTTTTAGCATTACTGAGTCACTATAATAATATATTTGTGATTAATAGGTTATCCAAGTAAATGCAATTCTATTTCTAGCTCTGCTGCTGATTGAGCATGTCAGTTAACATTTGAAATTTAGCTGAAGATAAAACACAAGCTTTAACAGGCTAGTCTCTAAGTCCTCCTGTGGACATAAAACTCTATTATGTGTGGTTTTTAGTACTGCAGTAGAGTTCCACCTCTGTAGAAATCCTTAGTTTCTCAAAACATAAAATCCTTCTAAACCCTTACAGTTTTAAACTAACCTTTAAAAAAAAAAAAACCAACAACAGCAAAAAAAAATCTTTTGAGTTCTAAACTATTCATCTATAGATTTTATTTTTCCCTCCAGACGAGGTATTCATTTTACTTAATCAGTTATGATTCTGCATGTATGGTTATGTCACTAAAGCTAGATTATACTTACTAGACATAGTTGTTGAGGAATTAAATAGTCCAGTTTCACCACTCCTATGTGTCTTTCCCATACAGGGCCCTGTATCTTATACTAATCTTCTCTAACCCATGAAGACTTTTTAGGAAATATATACAAGATATTTGCAGACAAATAATTTGTCTGTTAATACTGAATATTCAAATTATTAAGTGGCCACTCCAAATGTAGTAAGAGATTCTTTCCAAATTCTTACTAAAATGTATTACTATTTCCATACATAGTAAGGTGAAAACTTAATTTTTACATCTTTCAACTTCACATAGTAGAATGCATATAAGGTCATGTATGCATAAAGACTGAGCTTCTTAGCTAACCTCTATATAGGTTGAAATACAGAGATAGGTTTATATAAACCTCTTACTCATCTTATTCACATGATGCTTGCTTTAGTGAAATGCTACTTATATTATATACAGACTCCTATATATAGATCCAGAAAGACCTTTGAAGTGTCCAGAGAATCACTGGGAGTAATCAGTCTTTTCTATTGCCCATAGGGAGATGGGATGCACTTTGGTTCTACTGAATGGCCTCAGTTGATATTTGGGAAAGCTTATTTATTAACTTCATTGAATAATTAGTGAAATGAAAAGTCCCAGACTTATTTTATAGATGATATCTCTTTTATAGTTTGAAAATTAATTTTGTATTTTATCCTTTGCCTCTCATTTAGTGATTTCTTAGTACCGGACTACTTAAACCAGGAGCAAGAAGAGACCCTTGTTCAGTATGATCTTGGAGAACATACTTTTGAAAGCAACTCTTCTGTTCAAATGCCTGTGATTTCACAGGTCTCCTCAACCCAGAATTGTGAAAGCACTTTTCCCCTGGGGTCTCTTGGTGGGCTTGCAGAAAAGGAGGAGGAACTGCAAGAACAGCCAAAGACCAGTGCTCAAGCTGAGGTTCCCAGAGATGACCCCCCTAAGGCAGAGCTGTCTTCTATAACTATTGAGTAATTCTGTGATTGGCCTGGGTTTTGGTTTTTTGGAAAGTGCCTGTGCTTGGTCTCATATGTTTAAATTTAATTTAATTTTTTAAAGAAGGGTTCCCTTTGTAAGCCCTAAAACTGGAGGGTTCTTTGTCTTGTTTTGTTTTTTCATAGCTGAGAGATTGCTTCTGTATGTATACAATAAGGTAACATTGAAACAGAACATAAAATTTGAGACTTAAGGAAAAGCAGCTGACTTAGAACATGGTAGTTCTTCCTCCCATTGTTAAAAATGGGCAGTAGCAGATACAAAAGAAATCAGGTTGTTGTTGACCTTCCTGAGATAAGAGAGCTAATGAGAAGTTACAAAACAATTTGACAATACCTAAGTAAATGTGTACTCCTAAATGCAAGAGCTATAAAATACAATTTATAAACCCTGTAGTTTTGGAAGTATTTACAGTAGGTTTTTTTTCTTTTCAGATGAAGGTAAATAACTTCTGAAATCCAGTATATTCTTTTTTAAGCCATTTTGAATTTTCATGGTGAAAAATTAGTATCAGGCAGGCATTTCCTATACCTTTATAGTACCACTCCAAAGGGTAAGAGGTATGACTGAGAAGAGTCAGGCTGCACATAGAATGGTAGGGTGCAGAACAAGGTACATATATACCCAGCTTTGCAGGAGCTCTCTTCAGACCGTTTCTCTTCCTGGTCATTGAATGCTGACACCTGGCTAACTAGGACATTTGCTCAGAGAAGTGCCCTCGTGTCCCACCAACAGCACTTTCATTTGCATATACTATTGTGCTGCCATATAGAAGAAATATTGAAGATATTCTATATTTTATATATAGGTTTATGTATTGTTGAGGATGCCGATGCTCTGCTGTTTTGGACAAAATAAAAGAATTCTGTTTTGAGGCTACATTCTTAACCCAGTTAAGATTGTTTACAAGATTACATATGACAACAATATAATGTCCTTATTCCAAAATATTTTGAGGTATTGCCAAGTTTGTTAAAAATGGCTATTATAGTTTTCACGGGATGTAAGCAATAATGTAAAAGAGAAGAAGAGGTTGTAAAAAGATCATCTAAGACAAAGAAATTGGAGAAGGAATTGTTAAGACAAGAGTCTAAGAACTTTGCTACTCAGATGATAACATTTTATGATACTCTAGATTGGGATATACTTTTTTATCTGCTGCCATTAAAGCCTCTTTGATCTGAAATATTCATGAATCCACGAATAATGAACCTTTGTGTAATTTTTTTTTATAGAAAATAGCCCCAGTGTTTATCATTATGATAGCCCCTGATGGGGTTAGAAGATAAAAACCACGTGTGTTTTTTTGTTTGACTTCGGATATTATCTTTTATTTTGTGACAGGATCATAGGTAGTCCAGGTTGGTCCAGAACTCATTATCCTCTTGCCTCAGTTCCCCACAACCTTTGCTAACATTGTATGTTAAAGACACATTGCACCACACTCAGCTCAGGCTGTAGTCTTAGTCAAACACATGATCTGACTTTTATCCCAATGCCAGACCTTACTTACTTTTTGTATTATACTAATTTGTTTCTTTGAAATTTATTAATTCTGCAATTTAATTTCTATCTCTGTCCTTTTTCCTTTTTAATACCAAGAATTGAAGCCAGGACTTTATATTTTATGAGCACGTGCTTTATCACTAGATACAAACCCACCCCTTATTTCCAGCTTTTTTTTTTTTAACCTGAGCTTATTTGTTCCCAAGCATAAGTGTGTGACTTTCAGAAAAATCAACTAGAAAAGTCAGTAATTTTTATTTTATGATCATATATGATCTTTGAAAACTGCCTACTAATATATCCTAAAACTCATTAGAATCCTATTTTAGTATGGTAAATGTTCTTGGTTCTAAATTGGGCTGTTTTGTCTTTTTTGTTGTTGTTGTTGTTGTTAAGAACTAGAAAAAAGGAAAAAGAAGAAAGAAGAGTTAATCAGAGATGAATTGATTTGAAGAATTTTGAGAGTTTTGTAGTTGAAAGTGTTTGAGTACACTCTGTCCTCAGAGTTCTGAGTGAGGCCAGCCCTGTAACCCCCTGGGAATTCAGGACATACCTCACCATGGATTTCCATTACTTTTGACGAAGCTTGTAGCCTACCTTAATGAATACACAAATGGTTAGTTGCCTACTGCCCAGATCTTTTTGATAAAGTTATCTGACCAGTGTTTAATATAAAATGATACAAAGGCCTTTTTCTGTTCCAAATAAGACTCTACATTTTTGAGGACATTTTGTTTATGGCTCTGTTATAGGAAATACAACTGCAAGAGATAATTGTATATATAGTAATATTAAAGATTATTTAAAGTTGATTTAAGAGAGGAATGCCAAGATGTACACTTTTCACCAGAACATATGGAGAACATTGTGATGATCCGGTCATAGAAATCACCAGGGTAACTAAACAGAGAAGCATTCTTGTTTCGAATATTTAAAGGTAGCTATCTTTTGTAAGGCCTACGAGGATAACTTTGTGATATTTAAAGGGCTTAAATTTTAGAATGCTAGATAAATTACTTTTTAAAAAACTAAGCATTTTATATAAGAAAAGCTTTGTTTTCAGTTTTTTTTCCAACTACCAACTAGATAGGATGTGCTTTGGAAGTAAAGTTTTCACGTGTTGTTAGTTGTAGCTCCTCTTGTCCGTCTTTGTATCCAAACTCTATCCTTCAGAGTGTCACGAAGTCACTAACTCACAAACAGAAATTTGACAGTAACCTTTACTTTGTGCATTTAAATTTTCCAAGAAATGGATGTAGATAAATGTTACTATCCACAAATATGTGAACTTCTCTTAATTGGCCATTTTAAACAATCCTAATTTTTATTTTGAGTTTAATTTCAAGTTTAAGCACGGTTCATTATGTTACTAGATTTTATTTTGAGTTTTTGAGAGATGGTGTTTGTTTTTTCTTAAGTTCACAGTTTTGTTAAAACAATGTACTAAAATGTTTAAATGGCTGCATTTCAGTCTTATGTTTGACCATTTTAAGTCCCAATACATAGGATCCGTGTTAAGATGCATTCCCTTTGTTATTAAAAACAAACAAACAAAAAGTACTTGTGTTTTGTTAAAATGTTTTACTAAATAGAATAAAGTAGTCAGGGCCCCTGATTCGCTGAGTCATTGGTAACCCAGTCTCCT
>JADRCD010214468.1:10826-28571 GCA_019843815.1 Montemys delectorum | reverse complement strand
ACAGGGTTTCTCTGTGCAGCCCTGGCTGTCCTTGAACTCAGAAATCTGCCTGCCTCTGCCTCCCAAGTGCTGGGATTAAAGGCATGTACCACCACCGCCTGGCCCACCTTTTGAAAGTAAGGATTTTATCAGTGTATAGGCTTAGGCCTTTACTACAAACACTCAAGAGACAGAGGCAGGCAGAACTCTATGAGTCTGAAGCCAGCTTGGTTTAGAACAGCAAGTTTCAGGCCAGTAAGGGTTACATAATGAAACCTTGTCCAAAAAAAAAAAAAAGTCAAAACAATGACTAAAAGTAAGAATCTGGACAAACAAGTCTCTTCCAAGTTTCTGTAAGAAGCAAGAATAGGACTGAACAAGAGGCCTGAGCAGACGGGGCTACATTGCTAAGTGTGTGAGCAGAAGCTTATGTCATCAGCCCCAAATCCTTCAAGAGCCTGAAGCTGGTGCTGTGGAGCTCATGATCTAGAATATGTTTCAGAATGCAGTCTAGAATGTTCTCTCTCCACAGGGAGCAGGAGAAGCTCTCAGTAGAACCTACTGTTAATGTTTGGGAAGACTGATGGTTCTTCAGTCTGCTAAACGCTCATCAAGAAATGACTGACTTTCAAAAGTACTCTGTTGAGAGGACACAAAGAAGGTGTGCTCTTGAGCTTTACAGATAGGCTTGATGAAAAGCATAATGCGCTGCTACCTGGGACAGACAAAGAAAACTACAGCAGCATGTAGATGAAATGGAGGCTGGAAAGGTCATGCCTGGCTGTCACAGGTTCCATCCCACACAGCAAGCTTAGTCAATGCAACTAGGAGAGGGATTAAATTCTACAACAGGACTAAAGATACAGCCTAGTGGTGCAGCACTTACCTGGTGTGTGAGGCCTTAGATGAGCTTCTGAGCACTACAGAACAATGCAAATCAACAACTGATATCATGACACTAACTGAACCCAAATGTGTGCAATGAAGGACACACATAGCCCTAAGCACTGATGTGACAATTTTCTCATCTACCACTACTTTTTCTTTTTTTTAACAGACTTAATTCATTTATTTTTCTTGTATAAAAACCCTTATGTGGTAGCCACAGCTGGAGCCTGAGTCCTCTGAACAGAGACTCTGGTGTGGGTTTTCACAAGATGATCAGTGAATTCCTGGTAAGGAGACTTGGTGAACACAGTCTCTTTCCACAGGTCGGGGGTCAGGTAGCTGTAGGTCTTGGAGATGGCATCAAAGGTGGCCTTAGCAAAGTTGCCCAGAGTGGCAGTGCAGCCTCTGGCTGAAATGTAGCAGTCATCTATACCGGCCACCATCAGGAGCTTCTAGGGCACAGGAGCTGAGAGACAATGCCAGTGCCTCTGGGGGGGCAGGGATGAGACGCACCAGCACAGCGTCACAGCAGCCTGTCACCTTGCATGGAATAATGTGGGGCTTGTCAATCTTGTTCCCCAAGTAGCCTCTCCGCACAGGGACGATAGAAAGCTTGGCCAAGATGATGGCCCCTCGGATGGCAGTGGCAACCTCCTTGGAGCACTTAACACCAAGACCAACGTGACCATTGTAGTCCCCAATAACGACAAATGCCTTGAATCTGGTCCACTGGCCAGCCCGGAGTCTGCTTCTGCACTGGCATCATTTTCAGAACCTCATCCTCTAGGGATGCACCCAGGAAAAAGTCTCCTTAATGGGCAGGGAGAACAAGTAGATCTCCTCCAAAGACTTTATCTTCATGCCCTTAACCAGTCGGCCCAGTTTGGTGATGGGGATCCACTCCTTGTCTTTGGCCTTACCTCCACAAGCCCCGCAGCCTCGACCATGGCCACAGCCTCAACCTTAGCCCCAAAGACCGTTGCCAAATCTTCTGCGGAAGCCGCAGAGGCCTCCTAATCCTGGGTCCCTGGGTCCTCTAGGTCCTCCCGCTGCACCAGCGTCATCCGCCATTTGGTGTTTTCCCGGAGAAGAAGTACCACTACTTTTTCTACTTCAGCCAGCTACCCCGTCTCTGACAGCCTTGCTAAGAAGCCCAGGCTGAACTTGAACTTCATTCCTCCCATCTCAGCCTCTCAAGCTAGGGCTGTTGGCATGTGTCACCTCAGGCCCTTCCTTTTGTTGGGCAGAGCCAGGCATTTCCACCTAAATTTAATCCAGATACTTTTTGCATCCCCTGCCCAGGCACCAGAGGCAGAGGGAAGGAGAACTGGTCCACACCACACCAGGGAGGACTGGTACCAGTATGGCAGCAGTGAGAGCCAGCCAGCCTGGGGAGAGAAAGTCAGCCCGTTGCACCACAGCCACCTACTGTACTGTGGCTAAGAACTGCCTTGTTAATAAAGGACAAAAGAGAACCATCCTAGAACTGTAACCCAAGTGTGTTGTTAAATAATGAAGAAATTGTGGCAAGTATAACTCCTCTTCACCACTTCATGCTTGGCCCTGGACAGGCACCAGAGACAAACCAACAATTGCCCTATCTTCCAGGAAGGTGTTAGCTACCTACACTACATCAACAGAAAATTGACTTGCTGGAAAACCTTCAGTTCTGTTATCTCAGCTCTCAGAACTTAAGCCTAATCACAGCCTCATTTCATTCCTTTAACCTAATTAGGGCAAAAGAATCACTAAAGTCAGCTCTGAAAGACATTCACCAATGAAGCCTTGAAGGCCCTGGGCTTGACAACTGGCAGCCTCCATGAGACCCAGGAGTACAGATGGAAGGCAGCTTGCTCAGGTGCCAGCCTGTCAGTTGGATTAAAATGACTCATTTATTTACCCAAGAACCTCACAAAGTGCTTTTACTAACAGGGAGAGGGGGCCTGCCATCTCTCTGAGAAGGGACGCACAGACTCGCCTCTGACGCCTTCCTGGCCTGCCAAAAGTCATTATTGCCATGTGTGGAAAGCCATCAGCAGGGTACAGGCCCCTGTTGTCCGGGTGACAGATTGGGCTGCGTAATCAGAGGAGGAAGGGGAGAGTGCAGAAGCTGTCAGAGGCGAGAGATCTTGGCTGGAGCCGCCAAAAACCTGGCAACATGAGTTAGCGTGACTGAGTAAACAGCAAACAATGTCCAAATGAGCCTTCCATCGGCGGCAGAGAAGAAACAGTGTAAGGGTAAACTCCCCGAAAAGCACAACCAGAGACACATAAGGACCACACTCTTGCGGGCACTGCACACGCTCTCGGAACACCTACAATCCTTGCTCCTCTGTCTCTTGGCTGCTGGCACAGTAAATTCCCTAGGAGGAAAGGAAATTAAGAACTGCAGACCACAGTGTATTTCAGCCAGAGAAAACAAAGCAAAAGCAATGGACCAGTGGAGGGGCAGCACAGCTGACTCACTGACTCACCTGGTGGACATCTATGGTCCATCCATCCTACCCATTTTTAACCAACAGACTCTGGAGTCAGAAGCTTCTCCTTTCTGAGGAGGGCACTGCATCCCACTCATCCAGGGGCATCCAAGGAGAACAAACATGCCAGGAAAAACCCAGGTGCCCACCTTAAAACCAGAGGGGATGGACTCTGGAATTTCATTCTGTGGTTACCCAGTGGCATTTTTCTGCATGGAACTAAGAACCGTCCCTCCTCCTGCCTTGGCTCTGGGCACTTCATAACAACAAACTAGCAGAAACAATGCTCTGTAGAACAAAACCCCCGAGCCTAATTCCTTTGATTTATCAATCCTATTTAAAACAAACAAAGATGAAAAACCAGGCCTCTAAATTTCAACATCCTGTCTCATCCTTACTCTTTGCCTCACTCATGTGTTTGAGATAGGGTGTTCTGTGGTCTAGGTTTGGATCTTCCTGCTTCCGCTTCCCCAATCTTGGGATTACAGGGAGGTGATGACCCATACATCATCCATCTCTCCTCAGTTAAGACTTCTCTTGTACACAGCAAGCTTCTGTCCCAACTATCCTTTAGTTCTGCATGCCCACCCCTGCACCACAGCCTTATACTATCAGACAGTTTACAAGAGCCCTAATACATATTTGGTCCTGGGAAACCTCATGAAATTACAAAGGTCCTAGCTTGTAAGACAAGTGTAATTAAGACGAACACACATCTTACATACTCTTAACTGTTACTAGCAGGAAGAAAAAGTGAAATAGAGAAACTTTCAAACAATAAGGAACACTGTGTAGTTATTCCAAAGCCTCCATATTTTCATAAAGACATCCACCCAGTCTTCTCTAGCTTTATTAAAAGAATCTAGGGTGGTTAGTTAAAGGTAAAAGGCTTGGTATAAAGGAGAAAAATCTCCCCTCACAATTAACAACATGATTTATCAAGAAAAACTAGCTCTCCATCTGCCTCATGCTGACATGGTCCTCATTCCTCATTAACACCACAGAGTCTCCTGGAGTGTTCAGATAGCCTGGCAAGCAACAGGCTGCTTATGAAGAGTCAGAGTGACATTATCTCCCCAGCCTGAGCATCATCTATCCCAGTATGGCTCACATACCCAATGGCTCACAGATACAGTACTGAGAGAAAGCAAACAAATATAACAGTAGCAGCAGGGACACAAAACCTTTCACCATGGAATTTGAGCTGCACCTTGGCTCAGAGGTGAGTCCTACTCAGTTTTGTAGTCCCTGCAGCACTAAAAAAAGTTGGGACCATAGTATATACATATGCTGGAATCAATCTAAACAAGCCAAGCACCATGACCAAGAATTCAGGAAATTAGATGTGGCTAGCTGACATCAACTGCCTGCAGGTAGTAACCTAGATAGAATAGGAAGTGAGCACATGCTTTTGATCCCAGCAAGATTTACTTCCAAAAATTTTATCTTTTCCTCCATAAAGAGCTTCTAAAACACTCAGCATCAGATACCTGGACTTTCTGAAATGTAAAGACCCCAGTTTCTAGAAAGGATATTTTTTACATACAGAGGGTCTCCAAAGCAAAGCAAAGCAAAGCAAAGCAAAGCAAATCACACCACATGGTAAAGCTAGGATATTCAGACTCTTAATGCCCATTCTAGCATAAAGGTTTTTACTACTATGAGTTTCAAGAGAGACAATTTTAAAGTTTTACTTTTTTTTTTTTTTTTTTGGTTTTTCAAGACAAGGTTTCTCTGTGTAGCCCTGGCTGTCCTGGAACTCACTCTGTAGACCAGGCTGGCCTCGAACTCAGAAATCCGCCTGCCTATGCCTCAAGTGCTGGGATTAAAGGCGTACACCACCACTGCCCAGCAAGTTTATTTTTCTGAACTTATTCTTCATAAGCAAGTACATTAAACCACACCTCTGTCTTTTACAAACAGCCTCAGAGGCCTATCTACCCACTCAGTTCCTGCACAAATACCATGGGGCCTACTATGCTCCTCTCTGTGTGGTTACTGGAGAAGAACTGAAAATAAACAGACCTGTCTTGGAGCTTGGGCTCCTGCATGTGACATCTGGAACAGCTGTGGACATCAGAGACAAACAGTACACAGCAAGTGCCAGTGAGAAGGAACTAAGCTCTAAATAGGAGCTAGCCAGTCATTCTAGGTAGAAAGAGAGTACAAAGAAGTGCAGTGAGAGCTCCAGAACATTCCTATTGGTGGGAAGGGCCATTGGACATTTCCTTACCTTTAAGTACCATATGTGAATTTAATCTTTGCTTCAGAAAAGTAATTTGCTCAGGGAAGTCTCCTTGGAAGGCAAGTGGTTTAAGGGAAATTAAACAATGTATATAGGTCTGCAGAAATGTGTCCAGGGTCACTTTGCCATAGACATAAGAAAATGGCATTGGGGTGAGGTTTCTGGGTAGGCCTTATAGGAAGGGCACACACACACACACACACACACACACACACACACACACACACGAGAAGCTGACCTTACCCACAAACTGTTTCTGAAGGAAAAGAGACTCCATCACTTTTGAATTAAACATGGAGTAGGAGTTCCTTAAAAAGTAACTGTAGTAAATGAGGCATTCAAATGGCTAAATGTCACTGTTTCTACCCAGCACTGGCTTGCAAGATTTCCTAAGTTCACAGTACAGTTACCTTACTATATACACAGAAGTTTCTCCAATAGCCATCTGTGAGTTATATCACTCAAATGGCCCAGGAGGAGAAGGTATTTTGATCTTGGGAGGAGTAAGTAACAGCTAAGGAGAAGCGGATCCCTGGGGAGGTGGCAAACATGGAGGGCATGTGTCTTCAATCTCAAACAGCATTAGAGATGCACAGTAAAAAGGTGAGGTATGTGCTGGAGGCCACAGACAACACTACAGACTGAGACAAATGAACTGGCCTGTAGCTCCTAAGACAATGATAGTTTTAAACTAGAGCAGACAGAACCCATCCAAGTGCCACGATGATAATCTCAGACAAGAGCAGATAGAACCTGCCGAGCACTGTGACTTTTCTTTAAGAAGGTGAGCAAGCATAGGCACCTTGTTGTGCAAAGACTTTCTCAGCTCCAATTACTCCCAATTGCTGTAATTTACAAGTTTTTGGTTGATAAATTCACACCTTTTCAGACTAACAGCTGCCACTATTAGTGAGCAAATCACCAAGCCTTCTCAACGGTGGCAGTCAGTACCATGTGGCACTGCCAGGTGTCAATCCAGAGGTGCAGAGAAACTGGATTCACCAAGAGGCCCAGATGTGCCAACTATCCAGGAGGTTGAACACAGGACAAACTGTGAGAGGATCAGAAGTCACAGCCACCTCTGGGCATGGTGGCACACACCTTGAATCAGAGGGCAGAGGCAGGAGGATCTCTGTGTAGCCAGCCAGGACTACATAGGAAGACCCTGTCTTAAATAACAGCAATAAAATACTCACTGCCGCTGTAGTCACAGGACTCCACCCTGACAGAGTGCAGTGGTACTTACCGTGCAGAGTAGGACTCCAGTTCTAGAATGGAAGAACTCATGAAACACAGATGTTCTTTCCTGCAGAAACAGGAAAAGCCAGAGATACTTTTGCAATGAATGCTAGCAAGGCAGGTTTAAACACAACTTTTCAAAAGTTATTTGTTCTAACTTTTTTCTGGAATAGAAAGGTTCAGGTCTTTCAAGCACAAAGAGGTTCTCATGAGATATACTTGTACGATAGAACCTGAGACCAGGTAAAGCAACAGAGCCTTGTGAGCAGCACATTCCAATAAACCAGTATCAATGGGTAAATGTAATTCATTTATAAATATCAGCATCAGCTAAGAAGTAACCCATTTAAAGTATTTTTAAAGAAATATTAGTTGGAGAGTCAAAAAATTTCCCTAATTGTGTTTAGTTTTTAAATCTAGGGATTATGCAACCCTAAGTGAATAAACTAGGTACGCAAATCATTTACTGTTAGTATATCATGTACTACACACACACACACACACACACACACACACACACACCACACACACACCTCTCTGCCTGTCTGTCTGCCTAGAGGCAGGGTCTCTCTGTGTAAACCCAGGCTGTCCTAGAACTCAGTCTATAGACCAGGCTGTCCATAAACTCAGAGATCCACCTGCCTCTGCCTTCTGAGTGCTAGGATTAAAGCTGTGCACCAGCACCGCCTTTTAAGCTCCTTTTTTATGCCCATGTGGTTACAAACACGATGCCTCACTGTAATGTGCCTTATCATGTACCAGTCAAACATAAGCATCTCTGCCAATAAAAACGCTAATACCACAACATCTCATGAAGCTCAATAGGGCTTAGTCAATCAGCTGCAACATTACTGCATCACCAGTGTTTTGTCACTAGGTGAGCTTCTCTTTAAAAAAATCTCTGTATAGCCGGGCAGTGGTGGTGCACACCTTTAATCCCAGCACTTGGGAGGCAGAGGCAGGCGGATTTCTCAGATTTGGCTTTATCTACCTGCTGTCAACGATAAATAGAATAATGAAAGGATGTCTCCCTGTGGGTGCTGGCACAGTCCCAACTACTATGGTGAACAACTCCAGTCATTTGTGGATGTGTACTCTGTCCTAAGGCGACTATAAGCACATCTCACTCAGGGTATCAAGGGACACAACGGCAGCCAACCTTCACCAGGGGCTTTTTAAGTCTTAATGTAAATACTCCTATTTAGGAAACTCACTGTCTAAGCTGCTACATTTTTGGGGGACGGGGTAGGGGTTGTCACAGAAACCTTCTACGATTTTCTCTCAACTCTACAAAAGTAGATTACTGCTCTTCACAGTCAGCGGGAACATGGATCATGGAGATTCACATGGCCTCTAACATCAGCATGTGTCACAGACCCCAGCATGCTTTCTGGTGCCAGCACAGGCCAGGGACATCAACATGGCCTCTGGAGCATGGGGACACCAATATGAACCCAGCAGCAGTCCTGCCCACGGACATCAACATGGCTTCAGGTGGTAGCACAGACCACTGACATCCACTTAGCTTTTGGTGGGCCACAGATATCAGCATGGCCTTCTTTGAGGAGGAGTTATATTCTTATCTTAAGTCAGAGAGCCAGAAGACAAGCAGTCTGTCCCAGAAGGTATACCATGTAGGACTTACTACATCACATATGAGATAGGCAGTCTAATATCATTTAACTATGAATCTTTCCTGATGTACTAAACCCCTTTAGTCTTTTAGGTCCATAAGCTCCCCATTGTCCCCAGTCATCTCCCAAGAAATGACTCTGGGAAGCAAGGACCTAAAACCAAGTTTAAAACAAAACCCCAAATCACACATGGTACTCAAGAAAAAAAACAAAAACAAAAACAAATAACTCAACCAATTGGGGAGCTGAAAGCATAACAGGAATCTGACAAAAGCCAGAGTATTCTGTGACTTCTATATATCTAGTGGCAAAGAAGCTTAGTCCATGAGTGACCTTCAACAAGGTCACTTGTAGGCTCCACTTAAAAACAAAACCATAAGGGAATGGATCTGTTTCCAATCACTCAAACCTCTGGCATCTCTTTTAGCTCTCAACATAACAAGGCTACCCTGACTTGCAATTTTCTGATTTTCTAAGATGCCCGGAAACCTCGTTACAAGATGGCTTCTACTTCAAGCCTATGCACTATCTTAAGAGGGAGGTGTCCCTCCCAACTCCCTATGACAACCTTGCTAGGAGTGCAGGAGTAAGACTCACATGGAACATCTAAATGCAGGAAGGGATGTTCTTCAGGAAGCTCACTCTGTAGAGGGAGAACAGGGACCATAGCCTTTTGGTGTGCAGTACCCTCTCCCAGCCCCAAGTGCTCAGAGTGCAATGCTGTGTCTTGTTGACAATGACAGCCGCCGTGCTCAGCAGTACCATATGGGATCCACAATTTAGCTCCATTAATGCTCTTAATTTGAAGACATCAAGCCCTAATTACACACTGGGTACTAAAAAGGCAAAAGCCTTCCCTGGTGCCAGCTACTTAGTGCTACTCAGTTGCCGTAACAGCTGGCTCAAGTAGACGCAGGCCAAGCAAGCCTGTGAGCTCTCTCAGGTGGAAGAGGCAACTCCAGAGCAGGAGCTCAAGGAACAATGGGCACCCTCACTGCATCCACTAGCAGTTCCCTACTTTTGGCTGGCTTTTTTTTCTTTTTTTGTCCTGGGCCAGGAAAGCCTGAAAAGGACATAAATGCACCAAAACTCTCCAGCTACCAGGTTCATGGCATGTGGGGTGGGGAAGGGCAGGCTCACCTCCTGTTCCATGTTGCCATGCAGCCGAAGGAATTTCAGTGGCCAGGAGGCAGATGGCGGCTGCTCTGAAGTAGGGGTCCCTGAGTGGCAAAGCAGGGTGTGAAGGAATAGGCTGTAATGGAACTCCACCAGCTCACAACTTGAGAAAAAGACAATCATCTTCTGGTTCTTCTCAAACTACACAAACACAAGGGGAAAGTAAGCACATGGCCATGAGCATAGATACCCTCAAAATGAGCATGTCTGTCTCTAGTGTACACAGGTACATGCTGGCCCTGATATGGAAACATGGAGACACAGCTTTTAATTATTAAGAAATACTAACACTGAGATTCTACCCTACAAAGATGACAGAAAGGAAAATGACAAGAGCTCCAAGCTCAAAAGGAAACAAATGTCCTTTACAGTGAGCTGTCCCATGTACATTGGCCTGTCACCATCACTGACCCTGGCCACAGCCCCAGTATGCAGCCCTAAAGCCATTACCTCACATCCCAGAGTCACCCCATGAATCTGGGAAGCTACACTAGGTCTAGGAGTGCATGAAGCACCTCACTCCTGAATCCCTCTCATCTGTGACATCCCCTAATGTTAGCCCAAAAGGCAGGTGCTTGAGTTCTTTACCACTGTTTTGGGATTCATAATCTTGCACGCAGGCACGCATGTACCCACCCATGCACTCAGAACAAACTTAGTAGCTCCTTCCTTTCTTGTCTTGGTCTCATAGCACAAAGCTGTGCTTACCTAGTACAAATGAAGATCTACTTCCCTAGTCAGTTCAGATCTAAGCCACACTCCTACCTTGCACTTTTGCAGGATGAAGGCTGCAAGGCAGACAAGGCGCAGCTTGCTGGGAACCAACACCACATGCTGGTCGAGACTCTCTGGTATGGCAAAGCTGTCCAGCTGGGTACTAGCAACTTCCTTAGGATTGGGCTGGTCCCAGCTTTTGTCCAGGACAGAGACACTGACTGGATTGTGCAAACTGATATCAGCTAGCCGTGTTACACCTTAGATACCATGAGAAGGACAAAAAAGGGTGGTCACATATACAACCCCAGAGCACATGTTCTTTAGGAAAAGTCCAACACTGATCTGCCACCTTGCCACAGCCCCATGCCCATAATGCGCTAGATTTTCTATGTTCTCATCAGGTGTCTGTACCTCATTGTACCAAAGGTTATCTGTTCCCCATAAAAAACTCACATCAAAAGAGGTCCATAGACTTCTTGGACACAGGCCTTCACAGAATCCTTAGTGAACTCATGACTACCATAACCCAAAAAGACTGGTCATAAAACAATCCTCAAATTTATCTGACCACAGAATCTCTTTTGTGAAGATTATCCCTCGAGTAATGTTTCTTAGTAACACTTTAAAAGTCACACAAATGGCACCTACCTTGTGTTACCTTATTGTGGTCTAGATGATCAACTAAGCCACACATGACCATGAAAGCCCTGGTGGAACTGGTGAAGTGGTTCTGTTTTCTAAGCCTTAGTTTCCCATCTGCAAAACAGCTAAGAATCTCTTGCTATGGTAGAGGAGTCAGAATGTGGACTCTTAATGAAAACTGTGATGACCACATTAAAACTAGTGCTAAGGAGAGGACAAAGCCAAGCCAAGTGCTTGCTGTCAGCCTTTCATGGACCCTAGTGTGTGTGCCAGACCGTGGTGGTTCACAGGATGCCCTGAGTATGCAGGACAGTGGGAAAAGCTGTCCCTTCTCTCTAAGAGGGGCAGCCACTGCCTCAGCCCACAGCTCCTTCTCAACTCACCTTCTGTGAGTGTGGCTGACAGGAGGACATTCTGCCGTTCCTGACACTCAGCATTTACAGCATTCAGAATCACTGTCATGTCCTTCTCAAAACCCAAATCCAAGATCCTGAAAGTGGAAGAGAAGGACTTTACCCCACGTAAAGTGGAAATCTGACACTACCAGGCCACAAATTTGTCCTGGAGATGGCAGAACAAACAGGCCCCTTTCCACTTTCCCTGCTTCCTGGACTAGGCTCACCTGTCTGCTTCATCCACAATCAGCCACCGTATTCGGTTAAAGTGAAGGTTCTTTGTGGATTTTATATGATCCACTAGACGGCCAGGAGTTGAGATAAGGATATTTATGCCTTTTCGGAGTCTGTTTAAATCATATATCATAAAACAAAGTATGTCAAACAGCATAGCAACAAAAACCATAAGAAAACAGGTGAAGGAGACAGTCATTTTTTTGTCCAGCACAACTGCCACAGCCTCAAATCAAAAGGACAAAACAGGTGAGATTTCACTCTTTTGTTTGTAGAACTGCTAAGACCTAAAGATACATGGAGCCACAATCCTTACTTTGAAAGGAGTTTTTAAGTATATAACCCAATGCTCTATGTGAGTCATGGATTCATTCTAGAATATTCTGGATAGATGGACATCTAGCCATTCCCCTTCTTCTTTTGAAATATCAATTCCTACCCATAAGATAGGGTTCTTCCGTGTAGCTTTAGCTGTCCTAGAACTCCCTCTGTAGACCAGGCTGGCCACAAACTCACAAAGATCTACCTGCCTCTGCCTTCTGAGGGCTGGGATTAAAGGCAGGCACCTCCACTGCCTGGCAAAAGATCTACTTTTATATGTTATAATTTTTAGTATACATACATATAACATGTGTATGTGTCAATATGAGTATATGCCACATGAGCGCAAGTACCCACAGAGGTCAGAAGAAGTTCTTGAGCTGGAGTTACAGGCAGCCTATGAGCCACCCAATATGGTATTGGGGACTGAACTCTGGTCCTCTGGAAGACCAAGTGCTTGACTGTTCTCCAACCCCTTATTTTGTGTATGTATATGTGAACACTTGGGTGCTCATGGAGCCAAGAGGGAGTGGTGGATCCCTTTGATCTGAAGTCACAGGTGTATGTAGGCTATCTACTGTGGATGCTGGAGTCCAAAGTCTGCAGAAAATACTCTTAACTTCTGACACATCTTTCCAGGTCCTGCGCCAGTTCCTTAAGGCTTCTGTGCCAGAGAACCAAATGGGCAGAGATTATAGATTCTAACTGTTCGGACATATAGTCTAACTTTAGTTAAGATCTATTCAAACTATTAGTACACACATTCTGTTAGGACACACATTCTCGCTATGAGGAAGCACATGTGAGATGCTATCTCATACTGAGCCCTCCAGGCTGCCGCCATAAAACGGCCCTAACTTTGCCTTACAGATGATATAGACTAAAGCTTACCTCTTTTTAAACTTATTCTTGGGTAATTTAATAATATATACAATGTATTCTAGTCATACTCACCCCCTACCCCCCATTCCTTTGCCAATCTAAACTAGTATATCCTTTAGGTCCTTTAAAAAAATCAATAACTTTCTTATTTTCCAAACAACCATACCCATTATTCTATAGAAGAAGATAGAACACAATTTTACTGGCATAGGTTCTCTTGTTTTCAGTCAAGTGGGACAACATGCCTATGCTCTGGCAATGGAATAAAGTGTGTATAATCACACATGCACCTCTGCAAGGAGGATCTATGACAATTTTTGTCACTTCTAGCAAGAAATTATAGTGCAGTGGCTGAAGCTCCCACAACAACACAAAGCTATGAGGTATCCTTGCAAGGGGAAGCCTCCACAAGGACAGAAAAAGATGGAGGAGCAAGCTCTGGATCCTACTGCTGTTGTTTATAGCTGAATTTAACCTGACCAAGGTTTTTAAGTATTAAGCTTTATGTTCACTCTCAAGTTGCAGATGACTCAAAAAACTGTGTAACCACTGAAGTACCATTTACCTACCCGTCTGACAACTTTTTAATGACAATCTCCAGTGCAGAGTTGGAAATCAATGCACTAAGAATTTCCTAAGCATTAAGGAAGTTATCATCCTGTTTTGTTGTTGCTGCTATTGATTTTGAATACAGTGTCTTATGTAGTCCATGCTAGTCTTGAACTCAGTATATAGCTGAGGCTAGGTAGGCTTGAAACTCCTGATCTTAGCCTCCCAAGTGCTGGGATTACAGACACAGACCACAGGTCTACCTATTGCCTTGTTTTTATACATCTAAACAGCAAAACCACAAACTCCCAATATACACCAAAAGGAGTCACATGAAGGGGTGTGTACCGAACAAGAGGCCTGTGGGGTACCCAGTGGGTCAGTTAAACAGGTCACAGTACTGTCACTGACCACAGAAAGGAATCAGTGACAAATAGCACTGCCTAGAGGTGACGGCTGACCTGGCCTGTCTCTGTATGTGGAGACCAAGAGGCATAGTAACAGAGGAGGCTCTCTTACATGGTGAAGAACCAAGTGTTACTGGACAAGACAAGGTAGACTCCCAGAGTTAAATAAACAAACCCACTTCTTCCTACCTAGCTTTTTCCGATTTCCTCTTCTCTCCGCCCATCAACACTCCAGGAACAATCCAGGTAAACGGCTATATAAAAATACCAGGCCACAATCAACATAAAGCCACTTCCCTAGAAGCAGAGCTGATCCTAAGACCCTAGCAAAAGCCAGTCTGCAGCAGGGAGCACTAAGTATTTACAGTATGTGGGGAGTTTCTGTGCAGATGCAATCTGGTGAATCCAAGGCACCTGGTGCTATTACCTGCAGTCACATGAAGACCAGAGCTATACAACAGAACAGGACAAATGTGAACTTGTAAAATGATCCAAGTAGCTAGGCTCTCCTGCTTTTTCCTCATGGTGTCCAAATAAAAATTATTTCAGTTAAGTTCACTGCCTTGCATGTAGGGTGGGGGATAAAAACCTAAGCAACACACTCCCCACTCACTGCTAGGCCACAGAAAAGAAAAATAAATTCCTAGTCAACTTTTGTAGATGCGGAACTTTGGCTCTTCCAATCCCCTTAAAAGTTCTTGATGCTTTCCACTGGGTTACCTGAAGGCTGCTCATTCAAGTCACTGCATGTGGCTTACTACAAACCAGAATAAGCTAACAATAACATTTAACTGCTAGCAACTACCAGCAAGAGTTATTAGCTTGCGATGGTGGCAAATGCCTTTAATCCCTGTACTCAGGAGACAGAGGCAGGCTGAAGAGTTCCAGGATAGCCTGGTCTACATAGTGACTTCCAGGACAGCCAGACTACAGAGAAACCCTGTCTCAAAAAACCAAAAAGGTCTGCCAGTGAAACCTACGGACTGCTCTTGGGGAGACCAGAACCATTCCCACTTTCCTAACAACACAGACTGCCACAAGGCTCTCCCCTCACAATGTCAGACGGGAAGACAGCACGGCCACTTGGCTTGTCTTACCTTGAGTAGCTTCTGCACAGTGCCAAAGCTTTGCAGAGCCAGCTGTAGGCATGAGAAAGTTGGAGATGGTGAGCAGGGTCCCTTGCTTCCTTTTTACATTCTTAAAGAAAAGACCTTCTGAAGTGATCAGGGTGCAACCCTAGACCTCAAGACTTAGGACAAGTAAATCCTACACAGAGAATTGCCCTGAAAATACCCTATTCTTAAACTGGTTTGGAATTTGTCAGCTTAGGAAATGAGGATTAGACATACAAAAAGTAGTGTTCTGTGCTCCCTCTGCTGGCTCAGATTCCCAAAGTGTCACCCAGAGAAGTTCAGTATAAGGTTGGAAGAAAACGAAAGGAAGTCAACCTGGTCTTGGCTCTCCACAGAAAGAAAGAGTAATGTGCATTAGAGGGAAAATACAACAGTGGCCTGACAGGCACTTGGGAAACTTGGCTGCATCCTAAGATGCACATAGTCATTCCTGAGTTTACAAAACAAAGCCCAGTGGATATAGGAATAGTGAAATTAATCTAGGTGGCAAACACTAAACACCATCAAAACAGCCTTATAGAATCGTGTCCACAGTTACGTGCTGTGTCTACAATCTTTAGCATTCTAGGGAAGTGACAGGTTTGCTGCTGAAAACATTTCAATGTGCTTCCTGACCTGTGCTCCTACCTGTGCTCCTCCCTGGACAGAAGAGAGAGACAGGGTAAAGAGAGCAGACTGTATGAAAGGCTGCCCAGAGGGGTTGGACAGAGCTTAGCAGTCAAGAGCACTGGCTGCTCTTGTAGAGGACACAGGTTCAGTTCCCAGCACTAACATGGCAGCTCACAATTGTTTCTAACTTCAGTTCCAGGAATCTGACACCCTCTTCCAGTCTCCATGGGCAGTGTACATACATGGTTCACAGAAATACATGTAGGCAAAACATTCAAACACATAAAATAAAAATAAATCTTAAAAGAAAACAAAGTCAGAAACCAAGAAAGAAAGCAAAGCTATCTGGAAATTTCGATTTTCTTGAAAGTTCTTGAGGACACATCACCCAGCTCTGACAGAAGCAATTTCTACTTTACTTCCATGAAGAAGAGTTTCAATAGCAATGGTAGGTTCATTTTTAGATCCAAATGTTTTCAGTCACTTTCTTTAAAATACTTGAAGCATAAAAATGTAATTCTTCTAATTCATCTTGAAGGACTAGCAAGCTAAGTATTGTCAGTGTTTCATTAGACAATGAAGAAATGTCTGCTTGTGCCTAGCCTATTATTTTCAAAGAGCACTTAACAAAAATCGGCAGGTGGTTCCTAAGAAGGCATGTGAAGAAATGCGGGCGCTGTGATTTGTTTGCAGAGAAGGACATAGAGAAAGTGCTTCTAGTTAACAGGCCATCATTTAAAGTGCATACAAACCTCACCCTACAAGCATGCTGCTTACCTCTCTGGTGGGCACTAGGACCAAAGCATAGGGTCCATCACTGCGCTGTTGATAGAAAAAAGAAATGCCAATGAGTAGTGGGCCAGGTACAGGCTGAGGTAGGAGGGTCAGATAGTTTTTAGTTTGAGGCAAGCTTGAGCTACAAGATCTTGTCTTTAAAAAGAATTATAAAATGAATCCCATGAGGACAAATGGAGGTTAGACTGAGATAGATAAAGTGTATGGGTTGTTAGCTAAAAACATCAGAAGCTTTTCTATGGAAGAAAGAGAGAACAAAAATGGCCATTATACCTACAATGACAAACTATGGTCCCAACAGTCCTACCTCACTCAACCAAACAGGATGAAGAAATATGTACAGAACTGGAAATTGGAAGACAAAATTATAATCACAAGGATATGATGTTATTTTATTAGATAGGGGAAACTATAACAGAATCAATAAGGTACTGCAGTTAAGTAGCTGAATGTAAAATATAAAAATATAAAAATCAATAGCCAACTGGGGCTGGAGAGATAACTTGGTGGTTAAGAACACTGGCTACTCTTCCACAGGACCAGGATTTAGTTCCTAGCATCTACATGATGGCTCACAACTGTCTATATCTATAACTCTAGTTTCAGGGGATCACTCTCTTCTGGCTTCTACAGACAATGCACACATGTGATGCACAAGCATACATGCAAACAAAACATACACAAAACAAAACCAACAAAAAACAATAGCTAGTCAGGCATGGTGGAGCGCATCTTTAAACACAGACCATGGGAGGCAGAGGCAGGTTGATGTCTGTGATTTTAAAGCCACCCTGGTCACTATAGTGAGTTTCAGACCAGCCACAACTACATAGCAAAACCCTGTCTCAAAGACAATAACAAGCTAGAGCAGTGTAGCGAGCAGAAGAGCAATTCATTCTATCCCATGGATTCCCAAGCACACCAGGATTACATACTATGATGCTAGATTCAACAAAAAAAGAAAAGAAAAACAACCGAAATTCAACGGCCTAACATAAAAAATTAGATGTAATGAAAAGAAAAACTTCACACTTATAATGGCAACAAAAGATACAAATATTATATAAAAGTATAATATGAAGTTTATAAGTAATGATGGCGCATGTTTATAACCCCAGCACTTAGGAGGCTAAGGAGGGGGATCCTGAGCCTGTTGTAGACCTGGACCACACAGTGAGAAACTTTCAAAAAAAGAAAAGAAAAGAAAGGACTTTACATTAAAAGGTGACAAGGAAGTTATTCTATATGAAGAACAACTAAAACACACCCTCGAGGCAGAATTTTTTTTAAAGGAAAGATGTATCCTCTTGTTGGAGAAGAGGCAGTATCACTCTGGCTGCTCCCGAAATGAGTTCAAACTGTAAGGCAGTCCTACCAAATGCCCCGGGGAATGTGGCACACCACAGCAGGGACACACACAGAC